>VXBW01001612.1:2735-18835 GCA_013400375.1 Thinocorus orbignyianus
CTGGAAGGCTGCTCTCAGGTCTCCCCGGAGCCTTCTCTTCTCCAGGCTGAACAGCCCCAGCTCCCTCAGCCTGTCCTCACAGCAGAGGTGCTCCAGCCCTCTGAGCATCTTGGTAGCCCTGCGCTGGACCTGTTCCACCAGGTCCATGTCCTTTCTGTGTTGAGGACTCCAGAGCTGGACACAGGACTCCAGGTGGGGTCTCAGGAGCACAGAGCAGAGGGGGAGAATCCCCTCCCTGGCCCTGCTGCTCACGCTGCTTTTGCTGCAGCCCAGGCTGGGGTTGGTTTCTGGGCTGCCAGCGCGCACTGCCGGCTCCTGGGGAGCTTCTCATCCAGGAGCACTCCCAAGTCCTTCTCCTCAGGGCTGCTCTCCAGCCATTCTCTGCCCAACCTAGATTTGTGCCTGGGATTGCCACGTCCCAAGTGCAGGACCCTGCTCTTGGCTTGGTTGAACTTCATGCCATTTGCACGGTCCCACCTCTCCAGCCTGTCCAGGTCCCTCTGGATGGCATCCCTTCCCTCCAACATCTGAGGACATCCCTTGGGGAGGCTAAATGGGATGGTCTGCTCCTTCATGTCCATCCCGACAGCCAGGTACAGACAGTGAAGATGATCTGGAAGGAGTTTTAAGTGCTGGCAACGTGTCTCATGTTCCATATACCCCAGGGTCCTGCCTCTGCTGTCTCTTCCCTGGCTTGCGTGACAAGTAGAAGACAGAGCTAAACACTGTCATTCTTCATACTGTAGCGTTTTTAAAAATAGCCTTGGACATGTTGGAATGGATTATAGAGATGGATTGTAGCAGCTTCTCTGCTCTGGGAAACTCAGCAGTGCAGATGCATAATTTATTGCTGCTTTTCTTCATTTTTTAGTTAAGAACACACAGAACAGTTGTTTGACATAGTGGTGGTGAAGAGGTGGGCGTAGGCTTAGAGATGTGACCCAAGGTTTGTAGTTCCTGGAGTNGATCCTTGGGGTGAGACCCAGACAAGTCAGGATTTGTCGTGGGGCTTATAAATATCCATTAATGTTACTGCTGCACAGCTGGAAAGTGGGATTCTTAGCGTTGGAGCCTTCTGTCAGATCAAGTGGTTTATGGACACAAACCCAAGAGCTCTTTTCAGATCTCCTTGGGATGACTTGGGATGACTTCCTCAGTGACTGGGATCAGATACCCCAAGATGGCTCAACGTTTGCTTGTGTTGAGCTGTTTGGAACTGGTCCATCACTCCCTCATGTGTTGCTTTTCTTTCTCTTTGGTAGATCTAACATGAGCAGGTGATGATGGTGAGTAACAACAGCTGAGGGGTACTGAGAGGCAGGTTGAGTATTTGCTGGGAGCAAAGGACATCCCCGGGAGCAGTTCTCCCATCCCACATGTGTGCTCTGAAGTTCCAGTAGAGTCCCTTGAAACACCAGTATGTCCCACAGCCATGGGGCACAGCCACAGCTGGTTCTTGTTGCTCCCGGGTTTCAAAAAGAATGAGTCAAAGTGGTGTTTTCCTGGTAGGAACAGGTGCATTGAGGCTTTCTCTTCCTGATGTGGAAGATGGTTTGTCAGTATTATTTAGATATTGCCATTTTTTTTCTCCCATAATAGACTGAAGATCCAAGTTGAGAACAACATCCAGCACAGAATCTCCCTGGAAGTCTGACTTCTCCCTTTAAGGGGAAGATTAAATCTCTAAATAAAATTTAATCTTCCTCTAAGGAAGATTAAACTTTCAGAGAAAACCAGCCCGGGGGCTTGGTAGCTTTCCTGGGTAGAAGATGGCATTTTAAGTTTCATAGAATCATAGAATGGTCAGAGTTGGAAGGGACCTTAAAGATCATCAAGTTCCAACCCCCCTGCCATGGGCAGGGACACCTCTCCCTACAGCAGGTTGCTCCAAGCCCCATCCAGCCTGGCCTTGAACGCTTCCAGGGATGGGGCATCAACAACTTCCCTGGGCAACCTGTTCCAGTGCCTCACCACCCTCACACCAAAGAACTTCTTCCTAANCAGAATCATAGAAGTTGGAATCATCAGAGTTGGAAGGGACCTTAAAGATCATCCAGTTCCAACCCCCCTGCCATGGGCAGGGACACCTCTCCCTAGAGCAGGTTGCTCCAAGCCCCATCCAGCCTGGCCTTAAACACTTCCAGGGATGGGGCATCAACAACTTCCCTGGGCAACCTGTTCCAGTGCCTCACCACCCTCACAGCAAAGAACTTCTTCCTAAGATCTCATCTACCTCTCCCCTCTTCCAATTTAAAACCATTCCCCCTCGTCCTGTCACTAGACTTCCTGACAAAGAGTCCCTCCCCAGCTCTCCTGGAGCTCCCTTCAGATCCTGGAAGGCTGCTCCAGGGTCTCCCCGGAGCCTTCTCTTCTCCAAGCTGAACAGTTTGAGGTGCTTCAAGTTGTGTTTTAGCCTGGGCACAAGCAGACCTTTTCCAAATGTAAGAAGAAGTGGTGGCTTCCATGTCCAAATCTCTGATGGCCCAGAGAGCACTTGAAGTAGTCAGTGAAGAAGTCCTCTTGGCCTCCTGTCTTGCCATGGTCACTGGCTTGTGGCTCCTGTATCTGGGGACTCCTGAGGCAGCTACAGCTGGTGGAACTACAGTTTAGGTGGGTTTGGGGTAAGCATAGAGGGAATGTGAACAGTGAGGGGTTGCTATGGTCATCCATGGACATCCAAAGTCTTTACAGCAAAGGAACTCAGGTTCCAGGGGGAGATTAGTTGTTGGAAAGTTACGGGAAAGGGAGTAGCTGCTACAAGGATGCCATGTCAGCATCTCCTTAGCTCTGCCTGTCATAGAATCATAGAATGGTTAGAGCTGGAAGGGACCTTAAAGATCATCCAGTTCCAACCCCCCTGCCATGGGCAGGGACACCTCTCCCTAGAGCAGGTTGCTCCAAGCCCCATCCAGCCTGGCCTTAAACACTTCCAGGGATGG
This sequence comes from Thinocorus orbignyianus, assembly GCA_013400375.1. Classification (NCBI taxonomy): domain Eukaryota; kingdom Metazoa; phylum Chordata; class Aves; order Ciconiiformes; family Thinocoridae; genus Thinocorus; species Thinocorus orbignyianus. The sequence goes on from VXBW01001612.1 coordinate 5,675, forward strand.
GGCATCAACAACTTCCCTGGGCAACCTGTTCCAGTGCCTCACCACCCTCACAGCAANACTGCCGACCCACCTTCCTGTGTGAATTCTCTGAAGACATTCTGCTTTTTTTGGGTCCCTCTCATCTTTAAACCACGAGATCTGTTGCACCAATTTTTCTCACTTTGTGGTGTGCAGGTGGTCCCTGCCCCCACACTCTACAACTTCTCTGGTCCAGGCAGGAGACACGTTGAGGGAGAGCCATGGTGACACAGGCAAGGACCTTCTGAGAAGAGGAGGTTCTCAGTGGCCAGGACCTGAGGATGGAGCCCAAGGCTGCTTTTCTATGGATGTTCTGTGGGCTCCAGCAACCTGAGGGCAATCCAGGACCTTGAGCTCTCCGTGCTTCCCGGTGTTTACATAGTTCAATGCTTTATCAGTTCTTAACAAGTTCTTGTAAGAGAGATTTGAACAGCTGCTCCTGTAGCCCCAGTGAGCAGGTTAATAATGTGTATTAAACACACTGAAGCTGCTTGCGTCATGAGAAGGAGAAGTTGAAGCTCACTGGGCTCAGAAACACCTTCCAGCCAGTTCTCCCAGCTTTTCCAGGGTGGAGCAGGTCTGCCAAGGCCACCATCCTGGCAACTCCTCCATAAAGTGTTGGTTTCAGGTTGCTCTATCCCTGCTCTGCTCTTGAACCCGGAGTAACATGTTTGGGCTCAGTGTCCATATGACAGTTCCAGAGGTGTGGGGGGAAAAAAATCACAATAATGCAGACTTCTTGCAGGGTATCTTCCCTTCCAGCGGGATAGAAGGATGGAGGTGCAGGGGGATAGAGGGACAACTTTAAGAACAACTGGACTCTGCAAAGCCCAGTCTTTAGAAACTGGTGGTGTAGAACTTGGTTTTTGGGTGTTAGATGCACCATCCTTTGGATTTCTCACTGCATCCACTTGCTGAGACAGTACAGAATAAAAAGCAGGATGAGGAGTAATGGTTTTAAACTGAAAGAGAGATTGAGATGAGATCTGGGGAAGAAATTCTTTGCTGTGAGGGTGGTGAGACCCTGGAACAGTTGCCCAGAGAAGCTGTGGCTGCCCCATCCCTGGAAGTGTTTAAGGCCAGGNNNNGTTGCCCAGAGAAGCTGTGGCTGCCCCATCCCTGGAGGGGTTCAAGGCCAGGCTGAATGGGGCTTTGGTCAACCTGGTTTCATTGAAGGTGTTCCTGCCACTAGAAGGGGTGGAACTGGATGATTTTTAAGGTCCCTTCAAGACCAAAAGGTTCTGTAATTCTGTGGTAATTCCACCTCTTCCAACCCAGGGAAGTGACCTTGAAGATAATCAAGTCCAGCCGTCAACCCACCACTGACCTATGTCCCTCAGCACTGGCTTTTAGATTCCTACAAGGATGGAATTTGGGGATTGGAGCCACAGGACAAGGGGTAAAGGTTTTAAAGCAAAAAAAATGGGAGATTGAGATGAGATTTTGAGGAGAAATTCTTCGCTGTGAGGGTGGTGAGACCCTGGCCTAAGTTGCCCAGAGAAGCTGTGGCTGCCCCATCCCTGTAGGGATTCAAGGCCAGGCTGGATGGGGCTTGGAGCGACCAGGTGTAGTGGGAGGTGTCCCTGCCCGTGGCAAGGAGTTGGAACTGGATAGTCTTTAAGGTCCCTTCCAACTCGAACCATTCTGTGATTCTGCCTCCATGAGTGGAAGGAATAGGAGGCAGCTGCTTGCTGAGGACACCAGCCCCTCCTCAAATCTCAGCAGGGACACTGTGGGAGCCTCCTGTGACCACAAAGGAAGGCTGGTGATTCATAGAATCATAGAATGGTTCGNTTGAGGACTCCAGAGCTGGACACAGGACTCCAGGTGGGGTCTCAGGAGCACAGAGCAGAGGGGGAGAATCCCCTCCCTGGCCCTGCTGCTCACGCTGCTGTTGCTGCAGCCCAGGCTGGGGTTGGTTTCTGGGCTGCCAGACCTTTTGTGGTGCCCTCTCCCTGTGTCCCTCTGCACGGGGGTGACTGTGGAAGCCACATAAGCCGGGGTTTTATTGTACCTGCCTGCAGGAATCTCAGTCAACCAGTTTCCCTGCTTGCTGTACAGCTTCCTGGCTGAAGTTCAAGGTGTTGATCGAGGTCCCTGGAGCCGGTTGTGGTTTGGACCCTGCTGTGAGACACGGTTTCCAGTGGTGACCTGCGGCGTGGTGGCCCTCCTCCATGCAGAGGGCTCCCTGCGGGTCCTTCTCAGCTAATCCTTGTCCCTGCTGTCTGATTCCAAGCAGGTTGTGAGAGTTGTGCTTTGAAAACAGAGCCTGGGGCCAACCTGTGCTTGTGTTGAAGCTGGAGAAGGGAGATTTTGCTTCTTGTTACGGAAGAAAACAAACAGAAAACCAAACCAGCAGCTACTTCTGCCGTAGTCTTCTGCTCTGCTTGTTCTGTCCATCCTTCTTTACGCTCTGCTGATGCAGGGTTTAGTCTGGAAGCTTAGTCTGGCTCTCAGCTTGGCTCCGGTGATGGAAGTTCTGTGGTTTAAACTCTCAGATCTTCATTCCTTAAAGTCAAGGTGGCATCTGGGTGGCCTTTAGGCTTGTTCTCTAGGTCGCCCAGGGTAGCTCCTATTGTGGTGGCGAATCAAATCCTGTCCTGTTAAGTGAAATACACCACGTTGGGAAGGACTTGGTTTGTTTCCAGCTACTTTTGATGTAATGCTGACGTGGAAGCCTTAGGATCCTCCTTCTTTTCAAGGGTCTTGATTGTCTCCAAGGTCTCCATCACCTCTTTCACGCGTTGTTGGACAAAGAAATGAGATGATCTATGTGATCTACCAACCACACCATTAGTCATAGAATCCTAGAATGGTTAGAGTTGGAAGGGACCTTAAAGATCATCCAGTTCCAACCCCCCTGCCATGGGCAGGGACACCTCTCCCTAGAGCAGGTTGCTCAAAGCCCCATCCAACCTGGCCTTGAACACTTCCAGGGATGGGGCATCAACAACTTCCCTGGGCAACCTGTTCCAGTGCCTCACCACCCTCACAGCAAAGAACTTCCTAAGATCTCATCTAAATCTCCCCTCTTCCAATTTAAAACCATTACCCCTCATCCTGTCACTAGACTTCCCGACAAAGAGTCCCTCCCCAGCTCTCCTGGAGCTCCCTTCAGATCCTGGAAGGCTGTTCTAAGATCTCCCCGGAGCCTTCTCTTCTCCAGGCTGAACAGCCCCAGCTCTCTCAGCCTGTCCTCACAGCAGAGCTGCTCCAGCCCTCTGATCATCTTTGTGACCCTCCACTGGACCCATTCCACCAGTTCCATGTCCTTTCTGTGTTGAGGACTCCCGAGCTGGACACAGGACTCCAGGTGGGGTCTCAGGAGCACAGAGCAGAGGGGGAGAATCCCCTCCCTGGCCCTGCTGCTCACGCTGCTTTTGCTGCAGCCCAGGCTGGGGTTGGTTTCTGGGCTGCCAGCGCGCACTGCCGGCTCCTGGGGAGCTTCTCATCCAGGAGCACTCCCAAGTCCTTCTCCTCAGGGCTGCTCTCCAGTCAGAGGGTCACTCCACCTGTTGAATTCTTGCTGCTCACGTGGTTTTTCTTCTTTTCTCTCACCCCCAGAATACATTCAGAAATATGCAACAGAAGAAGCACTAAAAGAACAGGAAGAAGGCACCGGGGACAGCTCGTCCGAGAGCTCCATGTCCGACTTCTCTGAAGATGAGGCTCAGGATATGGAGTTGTAGTAGAAGAGGCAACCTGCTTTTCGGAGAGACTCTAATTTCCTAACCATGAGAAGCAGACTATAATATTCATATTTAAACAAAGCAATTTTTTTTATTACTAAACAAGGTTTTTATGAATAATAGCATTGATATATATATATCACCCTTTAGATCTTTGATTGGTTTTTTGGGGGGGAGGGGGTTGTGGGTTGTTTTGGGTTGTTTTTTTTTGTTTTGTTTTGGTTTTTTTTTTCTTTTTTGGTTTTTCTTGGTCATTTCTCGAGCCCGAGGTGCAGAGCATATTCCCACATTCCATTTTGGTAGCAATATGCATGTGTTCAAATTCCATTTGGCCGAGTCAACCTGTTGTGCTACTGAACTGTCAGCTAAAAAAACAGCTGCCCTGGTAGGGAGGGGAGTTTCGAGCAAAAGAGATTTGCTTCCTTATCCATGATTTATTTTCTAGGGTTTGTTTTATTTTTGTTATCTTTTTTCTTTTCCAAAGAGACACCACCTTGGATGCTGTAACCTGGAACAGCGTGGGGGGTTTTGTTGGCTTTGTTCTTGCTGGGGGGATGATATAGTAACCGTGTAGATCAGAGAGTGGAATAAAAGGTGCTCCTTCAGGTCAGCCTTGCTTGATGGTATTTTACGTGGAGTCACAGTTCAAAAATAAAACAAAATAAAGATAAAACCCAGTACAAATGCATGGAGCTACTCAGAGCATTGAGACTTACAAGTTCTGACTTGGATTTGAAGTCTGGTTTTCCATGTGGACTCCTGCCTGCCCTTCTGAACTCTAGGGGACTGACAACCACTGGTCTATTCGCTTTTGGGACTTTGGGAAAAAGCCTTCGTCTGGATGTTACTCGCTTTCTGGGGCTCTGGATTATGAGCTGGTCCCTTTTGGGGAGGAAAAAACATAAACACAAACAAAAAGACCCAGCCACAAAGGATGCTCTTGGAACAGCGCTTTGATTTGCCTGGAGCACACGTGAAGTTCAAACTCTTCCTTTGTCATGGGTTTGGAAATGCTGCCCTTTAAGAGGCTTCAAGTTTGCTTTGGATTTTCCTTTTTATTTCCTTTTTCTTTTCCCCCTCTTGCTTGAAGTATAGTTGAACACCTCCCAAAACGCTCCCCCATCTCCTGAGAGGGTCCTCTTCACCAGATGCGATGAACCTGGCTGAGAGCTTCAGCTCCACGAAGATCAGCCCGTTGGCTGGAGCCCATGACTTTTCTTTTCCTTTTCCTTTTGGGTTTTGTTTCCTTTTTTCTTTCTTTTTTCGTTTTTTTCCTTCCCCTCCACACCCCCCTTCTGCACCAGCTTGGTAGCCATCCGCTTGTGTGTGTGTGTGTGCGTGTGTGTGTGTGTACGACAGGATTGAAGATTCCTTGAAAGTTACCAAGGAATATGATCTAGGAAAAACAAGAAAAATTTGAATAAAATCAACAACAACAAAAAAGCTGAAAAGCACGAATCGAGGAAGCAAATGAATCTGGTTTCTTTTGTTGGGTTTTGGGTGTTGGTTTGGTTTTGTTTTCTTAAATTTTTCCCAGGATGCTTCTGAATTGAAAGGTTTGGTTTCTCCTGGTGGCTTTTCAGCGAACTGAGATTGATTTTGGGTTGGTTTGTTGTTTTATTTTAATGCTCTGAGTTCAAATGTCTACCTGGGCTGCTGGTATTACTTGAATTTGGATCATTGTGCATCGGAGATTTGAACCGAGATGGATTTGTTGTTGTTCTTCTTGTTGTTGGTTTTCTTTTAAAGCTGAATGTTACCTGCTGTATATTTTGGGGGGGGTTTGGAGGGGTTTGGAGGAGATGTTTTCATTTGTGGCTCAACCTCTGGGACAGTGTGTGGGGTGGGGAGGGGGGAAAATAATCAACCCCACCCCGAGCAACCCTCACATGGAGTTTTTTTGGATGTCAGACCTGGCTGTTTGTCATTTTCCTAAAATTGTAGGGTGGTTTGGGGTTGTTTTTTTTTCATTTTGACCTTTTCCTTTAGAAATACCACCCAGTTTAGCGTTGTTGGTTGGAAGGTTACAATCCTATTCATTCATAAAGCACAATCAATTTGATTTTTGTTCTTGTTGCTGTTGTTGTTGTTGTTGGGTTTGGTTTCTTTTGGGGGAAAGAAAAAAAATAATAATAATAACACAAACCAAAAAGCAAAAACCAACCTCCTCAAGTACCACTTTTGGCTTTAGCATGATTTTCCCTTAATAAAAATATACAACCAATTTGCCTTTATGTTAATTACGGGCATGAAGCAAAGGTTTTTCCTCTCCTTTTTCCCCCTTTATTTTTGATTTTACTTTTAGTTTTAATGCAGTAATGTTAGGGCTGTGGCTAGTGACTGTGCTGAAGTTCTCTATCTAGCATTTGTGGCTTATTGGGGAAGGGTAATATTAACTAATTAACATGTAATGGTGTACTTAACTCTTACCTAGCACGCTGGTTTTTTCCTCATAGGACTTTTTTTGGGGGAGGGAAGGGGGCCACGTTTTGCTGGCACTGTTTTCAAACTCGCTTACCTGCTGAGCTGGCAAGTTTGCTTGTGCTATAAACCTTTTACTGTAGGGGCTACTTAGGAGTAGAGTTAAGTGCTGGGTGGGTGGTGAGATTAAAAATAAAATGAAAAAAAAAACCATAAAACAGAGAAAAAAAACCAAAAAAACCACAACAAACAAACAAAAAAAATCTGGGAATAAGAAAAATCACAATAAAAAATTGTATTTTTTCAATATTGTATTAAAAGCAGTGTTCTAATTACCTCATCCCCCTTCCTTTGCAGGTTTTTTTAATTATTATTTTTCTTCCCTCCACCCCCTGACTGGGGTTTAGGGCATCAAACCACTCGCACGTTTGTCCCCATCCACCTTCCTTCTGTGAGACATGTTCTGCTGAACAGGGATTCAGTTCTTCAGCTCTGGAGTCCTCAACANACCTCCCAAAAATTAAAAAATACAAGTAAAGCTGCATCTCTCCTCCTGGAGCCTTGTCCCAGCCCTGTGGGCTGGTGGCTCCATGGGTTCTAGAGCCACCAAAAAACTTGTCCCCTCAGCTCTTCCTGAGCTTGTGGCAGAATTTGGCCGTACCCCCATCCCCTGCCCCATCCCCCTGCCATGGAGGTGGTGAAGAAAACCCCTGGCTGCCAAAATCTTCCAAAAACTGTGTATAAAGGAATTCCTGAGGGATAAGGTCACCTGGGGGTCCCCTCTGTGGGTGGGGAGCACCCACTCCTGGAGGCCACACACCCCTTTGCTTCCTTCCCCCCCATCGCTTCTTCCCTCTTTTTGGTTTGGTTTAAAATTTTTGCTCCCAAATCACCCTTTTTCTCCCAAAAGAAACTTCTCTCCCCAAAACTGTTTGTTAAATACAACTTAGGCCTACGTAGTCTGGAAGAAAAGGTGGAGCCGTACTGAAGCAAGATCCTTCTTTGGGTTTTTGGGTTTGNTGCCAAGTTGGTCTTTTTCTCTTTGCCTCTTCCTTCAACCTCTTACTTGATATATATATATATATATATTATTTTTATTTTCCTGGGAAAACAGCATTTTGGGTTGATGGGAATTTCTCCGTGATGACCCCGAGTTGAGTTTCCCACTCCCAAAAACTCGCCACAGCCCCTGGGTGCTGGTTTGGAAACAACCTTTGGCTTCTGTTCTTCTCACCTCTCCTTTGGCCATCGAGGGTTGGGGTTGGTTTCTTCTGGTCTTGAGTGACCGTGTCCGTTGATGGTGGCACCTGGTGCCTCGGGGCTGGTTGGGGATGCTCCAGGTTGAGTTTCTTCTGCACAGCTGGTGGCTTTCTTCTCTAGCACGGGTCAGTTTGGTGGAGGCAGAAGGGATGGTGACACGAGGACAAGCTGGAGCAGAGCATGGTCCTCCCACCACCTCCCCATCCATGGTTGAACCCCAACCCATCTCTCCCTTCTTCCCATGTCCTCCCATCCCTTGAGACGTGCCACCATCCCCACCTGGTGGGTGTCATCCATCAGCAGGGACCCTCTTGGCAGCCTGTCGGGGAAGCTGGGAGGTGTTTGACAATTTTCTCTCTCTCTCTTTTTGTTTTTTAACTTCTTTTTTCTTTTCTGCTCATCCAAGTTCTGCTTGGACTTGCACTTCCGCAGGGGTGTTCGCAGCCTGAGAAAGGTCCATGATTTTCCTTGCCTGTGTTTGGTACCTGTCGTGTGATACTTGGAAGAGATCAGGGGTGTTTTGCCCTTTGTTTGAGTCAGCTCTTTCATTATTATTATTANTCCTGGGAAAACAGCATTGGTGTCACCTTGTACTCTGTGGGGGTGATGGGAATTTCTCCATGATGGCCCCTGAGTTGAGTTTCCCGCTCCCAAAAACTTGCCACAGCCCCCGGGCCCTGGTTTGGAAACAACCTTTGGCTNCCTTCCTTTTTTTCCTTCTCTTTTTCTCGCGCTGTCGATGTAGGGGGCACATCTACCACCCTGAGGAAATGCCTCTTCTCCAAGAGTATGACCTTTCCAAGAGTATGACCTCTCCAACAGTTGTGTATAATGAAAGAACTGTAAACTTTTTCTTTTTTTTTTAAATAAAATATGTATATACCTTGAAGCTTGGCTGGTGCTTCATCGTGGAGACCTTGGGCTTGAAGGAAAGACCTCAGGCCTTGGCGACGTTGACTTGGTGCCCCACCAGGACTTCACCCATGGCCCATCCATGCCAAATCAAAGCCATTCCAGGACATCTTCTGCCTGGAGATGATCTGCTGGAGGTGGAAGTGGAGGTTGTTGAGCTGCCCCAATGCGCTGATGGTAGCACTCAGGGTTTCCAGGCTCCTTTTCCAGCTATTTGCAAGCAGTGGGTGATGTCGTTCCATGCCCAGTGACCAAGTCCAAGGTACCAAAACTGATTTTTAGGATCTTTGGCTGGAAATGATGATGGATTGGTGCAGCCACGGGGATGTCCATCCTGCCCTGTCCCTCTGCCTGCACAGATTTGTAGGGTGCATTTCTTTCAGGGTCTTCTCTTCAGCAGGACAAGTCATTCCAGGTAGTGCCTCCTGAGATGCCACGACTGGTGATTATGACAGAGGTGGCTTTTTTTGGCTTGATGTTACATGAGGATTGGGGTAACATGCAGATGGGATGCGACCAGGAGAAGGTTGGATGGACCAGAGCAGGGGACAACAGCCTGGCATGTGCCTTCTCCTTATCCTTGCTTGCAGGTGCTGTCCCAACTTTGCTGGAGCTGAGCAAGACCTTCATCCTCCTCCTCCCCACACCCTTCCCTTGCTCTAACGAGGGCTGTTTGACAACCCTAAGGACTCAGCTTGGGGACAGGGTGGTGGGTCCGTGTCATGCCAGTGCCACCTGCTGCCAGCACCCAGCCTGGCAACCTTGAGCACCTTTGGGCGATGTTGGATGGGTGGGATGAGGAACACCCTGTCCCAGGTGCCACCTCCTGGGGCCACCAGCCCTCTGGGCTCTGGGGAGGGAGCAGGGAAGGAGGGGACAACTCTACACCCATCCCCTCCCCGCTCCTGTTGTGTGCCCCCACCCAATTTTAGGGGAGCTTTCAGGGACAGCAGGGGGGTGGCACTGTCCCCTCTCCCCAGCAGGTGGCCCCCGTGCCACACCAGTAGCCTCCCACTCTGCCCAGTACAGGGCAGTGCTGGCCCCGGTGCTGGGATGACTCCCTGTCCCTTGGCTGTGGTCCCATCGCTGATCTGTCCCCTGGGTGCCAAGTGCCACCATCCATCCCTCCATCTTCACTCAGGGTTTCAAACTTGGCTTGAGGTGGTGGGTTCTGCTTGGGGGGTCTCCTGGGGTGACACATGGGGGACAGGGACCCATGGCTGGTGGTGGGTGCTGCTCGGTGCTCCTGGGAGCACCCAAAGGTCTCACCCTGCACCGTCTGTGTCGGTGCTGAAGGGCATCAAAGGGCAAAGCACTGAGTCTGGGGCCATTCCCTGGGCTCTGGGTGCCATCCCCTTGGGGTTCTGAGTGCCTTCCCCACCGGGCTTTGAGTGACAGCCCCGTGGGGGTTTGGGTGACATCCATATGAGGTTCTGGGTGACATCCCCATGGGACTGTTGGCTACCACCACAGACCCTTGGGTACCACTCCCACAGGGCTGTGGGTGACATCCCTATGGAACTGTGAACTTCGGGTGCCTTTGTCACAGGTCTTTGGGTGACATCCCCATGGTGGTCTGGGGGCAGACCCTTATAGGGTTCTGAGTGGCATTCCCGTGGGCCTCTGAGTACCTTCCCTGTGGGACTCTGGGTGCCATGTCCAAGGGGCTTTGGGTGCCACCCCCAATGGGCTGTGGATGACATCCCCATGGAGCTTTGAGCTTTGGGTGCATCGTTGGGTGCCTTCCCCATTGGGTTCTGCTGCCACCACAGGGCCTTGGGTGTCATCCCCAAGGGTCTCTGGGTGCCCTATTGCAGGGTTTGGGTACCATCTCCATAAGGTTCTGGTTGCCACCACCACAGAGGCTTGGGTGCTGTTCATGTTGGTGTCATCCCCATGGAGATCTGGGTGCTCTCCCCAAGGGACTCTGGGTGCCACCACCCCAGGACCTTGAGTGTCATCCTGTGAGGGTTTGGATGCCACGTCCACGGGGCTCTGGATGCCATCCCCATGGCCATGTAGACCCTATGATGGAGGCGACCAAGCCAGTGCTGGCAGGTTCTGAGGGCTCTGGTCCCAGCTTTGTCCCCATGCCATATGCTAAGACCTTTCACCATGACAACCTCCCACTTTGGGGACCTGAAGGACCTTGGGGCCTGCTGTGGACTCATCTGGATGTGACCCCAATGCATGCCAATGCTAAAACCTGGCCTAGGCCACCAACCCAGGTGGGACATGATGGGGACGTGCACCTCCGAGCCCCAAGCGGGCACTGAGACGGGCCACTTGTGGTGACACCGAGGGTCACGGGGGACACCTGAGCCTGCTCCGCCTGCCTCGTGCCGGCTCCGGTTACGGCCCGAATTGTTCCTCCCGGCTGGAAGAAATGCCGTCAGCGCCGGCGGATCGGTGGCCATTACTAATGCATGATGCTCCGGCGGGAGACGGCTGTGCCCGACCCCCCGCGACGGGGCTGGTGTCCCCCCCGTTCCTCCCTCCCCCTCAGGGAGGGCAGGAGGGGTGGAGATGGGCTTGGAGAAGGGGCTTGCTGCCTCCTTAACTTCATCCAGGACCCCGATGTCAGCCAAGACCTGGTCAACTCACACACAAGGATGGATCACGAGCACAACGTGGCCGGACTCATGGCCAAATGGCCCTTGCCCAAGAGGGACTCCACTATCCCTGCCCCATCCCAGGTGACCATGAGGTGTCCTGCAGAGGACATTCACAGCTCAGTGCATCTTTGCTGACAAATATCTCTCTTCCCCCCCATCACCAGTGATTCTCACCCATTTGCAACCCGGAGGGGGGTGGTGGTTCTTCTTCCCCACTTCGCTCCTGCCCAATTTTGAGCTCTTTTTCCCCAAACTCTTCTCCTTCACCCCCAGTTTCCCTCCCCCAGGTTGAGCGCAGTGATGCCAAACCCAGCAGCTTCACCCCTCGCCCACTCGGGACCAAGTCCTCCCGCGCAAAGATGGTGTGATCCAACCTCCCTGGGGGTGGGATGCTCATCCCTGTGTATCCCACCTCAAGGTGACACCCATCAGGATGAACAAGGGCGACCACCTCCCCATCCCTGAGCTTCAACCCCCATTTTTAAGCCGGGATCTCATGGATGGGGGTGGATTTTGCCAGCGCCGGCCTCATCGGTGCCGTAAAACGTGCCGGGGAGGGCTCCCCGACTAATGTACTTCGGTTGCTCTCCCTCATCCCTCCACATCAATATTGCATTATCGTTTCCATCCCCATCTGAGCCCGGCGAGGAGCCGCGGAAAGAAACCCGGCCCCGGCCGATCCCCCCGCACCCAGCGCCGCCGGGTCTCAGCGCCGGTGGGGCGGCTTTGCCCGAACCCCCTCCGCCTTTCCAGAGGCTCTTCCAGGTCCGTCCCCATTAAATATTCCGTTGAGGAACAGAAGAAGGCCGTGTAAATATTTAAAAAGGGCCATTTGTTCCTCTCGGTTTACACGGGCTGAGGCCTTGGCGAAATTTCGGTTGGACCTTAGTGGAGCCAAAATATTGATGGTGTTGGGGAGAGGGATGAGCCTGGTGCTGAGGGGTCCCATCCTGTGCTTGTGTTGACACCATGCAGGCCATCCATGGTGCCTTACGGCTCTTGGGCACCATCCTAGGGTCTTGGGGACCATCCCTGGGCATGGGAATCATCCCAGGTGCCTTGGGGGCCATCCTTGGGTCATGGAGACCATCCATGGAGACCATGCTCAGGGACCACCCTGGGGTTTCAGGTTGCATCCCAAGGCATAGGGACCATCTAAGGTGCTTCCCTGCTTTGTAACCATCCCATGGGTGGTCTCAGGGATCACCTGTGGGTGTGGGGACCATTCCGTGATCTTTGCTTGGCAATCATCCTGGGGTCTTGGGGATCATCCTGGCTTCTGGAGACCATCTGGAATGCTTCCCTGGTTAGGGACCATCTCAGAGACTCAGGAACCACCCTGGAGTCTCCAGGACCATCCTGGGCTCTTGGGACCATCCTTGGCCCTGGGGACCATTCAAGGTTCCTCCTGCTTGGGGAACAATCCTGGAGTCTGGGGGCCCAGTCCCTGGGTGTGTGGACCCTCCAAAGTGCCTCCCTGCTTGGGGACCATCCCAAGGTCTCAGGGACCTTGTTGGGCTTTTGGTGCCCTTGCCTGCACCTGGGGAACATCCAAGGTGTATCCCTGCTTGAGGCCCATCCTTGAGCCTCAAAGACCATGCTGGGCTCTTGGGAACCATTCGAGGTGCCTCTTTGTTTGGGGACTACCTTGGGCTCTTGGATATTATCCAGAGCGTATCCCCCCTTGGGAACCATCCCAGAGTTTGGGACCTATCCTTGGGGACCACCCAGGGTCCCTATTTTTCTCCAGCACTACCTTGGGATGCCACCAACATCAGCATCCCAAACATCCCCATCCCCAGTGTGGGGCCAAGCTCAGCCCCATCCCAGATGGTCACCCCAAGATCCAGCACCCCTCATCCCTCCTTCCCCACATCCCCCCATCTTTCTTGGGGGGCTGCCCCTCACCCTCCTCATGCTTCACGGCCCCCAAAAGCCTTTTCTTTTTTTTTCAAGGTGGGGAGTTGACCCCAAAAAAACTAATCCAGGAGGCACCGAGTGGTTTCTCCCACCCTCCATCCCGGCAGCCTGTGGCAACCTGATCCCTGTCCCAGTGGGCAGCCTGGCCCCAAACTGGTCGGGCTGGTTTGCGGCGCTGGAACCCGGTGCTGCAGTTTCGCGGTGGGGGGGGTGGGGGGACACACACAGACACAACAGTGACACTTTTTATATCCAGTTTGGATCTCTGTGTTTGGGTGGGTGCACTTGGGGAGTGTTTGTGATTTTGGGATGGGGGGGTGGGTGTA
>VXBW01001614.1:0-13011 GCA_013400375.1 Thinocorus orbignyianus
GTGGAGCTCCACGCGCTCCAGCTCGTCTTTGACTTAGAGGGCAACAACCCCTCCCCGCCTGCCCTGCCTGTCCTTCCTAAAGAGCCTGTAGCCCTCTATTCCAACACTCCAGTCGTAAGAGCCATCCCACCATGTCTCAGTAATTCAAATTAGATCATAACCCTGGAGGAGTGCATATGTCTCTAACTCCTCTTGCTTGTTTCCCATGCTACGTGCATTTGTGTAAATGATGCTCAGTTTTATATCACATTTGACAGCATAAATACTGCAAACTTGTCCACTCCATCACATTCAGCAAGTATCAACAAGCCACAGGAACTGTCAGCAGTGAACAGAAAATAAGGTGCCTCCCTGCTTACTCTGCACTATGAGCTCATTAGCTGCTGGCTGTTGCACAGGCTGGGTTTGATCTCTTAATTTTAGCATTTAGGTTTTAAATAGGTGTGATTAAAGCAGACATGGGAGATACTTGTGACTGATGCTCTAATTCAGCCTTCACATTTGGAGAGAGCGAGTTTTTAAGCAGAGGATTTTCCAGCTGAAAAGAATAGTTTCATGCTCAGATGTACAATCAGGGAGTTAAAAACTTGAAAATTAACTTAGCTATGACAATGCACCCATATGGGCTAAGCAATTTAATTCAATATACTTACTGTTCTTTCTAGTCATCTCAATTACCTGTCCCTTTTCTATATCTGAGATAAAACCATATACTAAGAGTTTACAGACTACACAGAAAATGTCTTTGAGAGAACAAAGGCCAATATCCAGACTTCTCATTTGTTATTTTCCCAAATTACCCATTTGACCAAAATGGCAATGTACATAGCAGCAGCCACATTGCCACAGAGACAGACCACTTCCAGCTCACTTTTTAAGTCTATGCCTTTGGCAAATACTCTGATTTGGGGCAGCACCTGCGGACATGAACAGGAAACATTGAACTATGTAGGCACTTCTATTACACCCAGTATGGATATTTTTTGAGGGAGTTTGCAGTTGCCCAAACCCAGGTATCCTGCATCATTCTCAAGCTGCTGGATCAGCAGCATTCTCTGTAGGGAAAAGCACTGGGAGAAGATTATGAGTGAAGTTATTGCAGAGAGGTAGCCAGAAAGACTATTACTTCCTACCAGAAAGATCAGCTTTGGAGCAACACATTCATTCTCCTCCCAACACCAGCCATGTATTTGCAGGAGTGTTTTATCCCAGGAGAGAACAAAGAGGGACAAGTTTAGGAATATCTGCCAATACCTCTCACCTGTGAGATTTCCACACTGGACCACTGCTGGTAGACGTTCACAACCACCTCTTCTTCCTGATGTAGTTGCAAAGGCCTCAGAAACATAACCTGGAGGACAGCCAGGTTGTTGAAGGAAAGTCCCTCTGTACAAGTGAAAAACTCTTTTACTTTATATTGAAATGTAGTTTAAATGAAGTTCCATCTGACTTTTGGGGGTTATTGTTCAGACTGGTATTAAAGATCTAACAAATTGACAACGTTTGCATTAATTGGCATTTATATTACAGTTGAACACAGATGGTAAGCACCTGCAGGCTGGTATCCTTATCTACATTTGCCATTCCATTATGTCTGTGTAAATCATTGCTTTCAAACAGTTGGAGAAAAAAAACACTGAAAAAGTGTCTTCTGAATATGGTGCAGTTACTTTCCCAAACAAGTTGATTTTGAGAAGGACAATAGCAATAAATTCATAAAAAATCCTTTACAATTTAACCCAAGAGCAGCCAGAGAGAGGAGACCTCAGCAAGGGAAAAGTCTTTAAAGTCAGTAAAGTGCACCTGCGCGGATTCCGTAGGCAACTACCTATGCAGTTGAAACCCCGTTACCTCACCTGGCAAAAACTGGGCCGCTGAGCGGCATAAGGGGATCTGGGTAATCCTGGATGAGTCTGGATCCAGAGCAATGCCTCCAGCCGGTGGGAAGAAGTGGGCTTGCTGAAAGAACAATCATGAGAAACTCAGAAGCCTAGAGTAGGCAGAAAGTCAGAGAAGATCAAAATAACAGCTTTTCCTGTCTTGTTGCCAGGGGAGTCTGGTCAGCCCTGTGCTGCACCTGCAGCTAAAGTACAGCAGCAGCTCCAAGTTCCCACTGCATCAGTCCCTTGTTTTTCATTGTTTTTTTCTGCTTCAAATATGTGACAATATTAGCTAACTCTGTACAGCTACATGAAAGTTTACCTTCATTAGCAGAACATCTATTTTATGTTCATCAATTTAGATAACTAGATATCGAAAGAAGAAATGTGGTCACCCATGGTATCCAAAAACAGCTATTTACCATATTGCTAGGTGAAACATGGTACCATCCTCCATATGTCTTTATCACCTTTGCAACAGCTTCAGAACACAAATATTTCAGCTAGAAATGCTTAAACTCCAAAAACCTGGCTGTAAATCCCCTGATGTGTAGTAGCCACTCCCTCAAAACTTGCTTGTAAAGCCAAGTATGTAGATACCACTGGTCATTTAACTAGTTGGATGTAACTATTCCCAAGAGCCAGATCATTGCTGATGACAGTCAAGCGCTCCTGATGCTTTTAATTCCCTTTGCTGCTCACCTGTAGAGGGCCACTACCTCTGTGACCCCTCACTTCCTTCCAGCCTCCCACAGAGCTCACTTCTGCTGCTGGGAAATGAAGGAGAAAGTAGAAAAAAAGACAGGTTTGAGGAGATACATAACATGCAATGGCCATCAAAACCTGCTCACTCCTCCACACTGAGAACCTGAAGGATCTTTATCTTCCCCATACTTCTGGCCTTCCTCAGTTACTTAGTACCATGAAATCCTCTGTCAGGTTTGATCCAAAATTCACAGTCCTCCAAAGCTTGTTTTGTGATATATTTATGACATTTCTGGAACAGAAGAAGTTATACAGCAGTAAGTTGTGTAATTCAAGGTTGTTGTTTTCTGTTGTGTTTTTTTTTTTATTATTTTCGTGTGTTAGAAATTGAAAGAAGTTAAAAGCTTCTTTCAATGAGACAGAGACAGTATTTTAATTTGCGTTTTTCATTTCTTAGCTCATACTCGCCTACTATTTTGGAATTACTGTTATTAGAAGGGTGACTGGTGGCACCCCTCACTGAGCTATGAGCCTCATTTATCGCTATTATTCCAGCAATGGTATATTGAAAATTGTTGCACCTGTAGCATTCATCAAACACAATTTGCCCATCTTACAGCTTCATTCTTTCCCTACTAGTCCTCCGAGTAACTCTTAATTTTCCCCACAACTTTGTCTGAATCACTAATTATTACATTCAATTTCCATTAATATAAGCCCGGAGCCTTCTCTTCTCCAGGCTGAACAATCCCAACTCTTACAGCCTGTCTTCACAGGAGAGGTGCTCAAGCGCTCTGATCACCTTTGTGGCCCTCTGCTGGACCCGTTCCAACAGCTCCCTGTCCTTTCTATGTAGAGGACTCCAGAGCTGGACACAGGGCTCCAGGCGGGGTCTCACAGGAGGAGAGTAGTGGGGTAGAATCACCTCCCACAACCTGCTGGCCATGCTTCTTTGGATGAGGTTGGCTTTCTGGGCTGCCAGTGCACACTGCCAGCTCATGTTGAGCTTCTCATCCACAAGCACTCCCAAGTCTTTCTCACTCTAAATATTTCAATTACATTTTTAATCATAAAGGTATTCCTCAGACAGTGCTAGTAGGAGCATCAGGAAGAAAATTTTACTGCAATTATACCTATTTTGGAAAAAGCTTGGCATAAGCAACTGTATTGGGGTAGAGGAAAAAGGCGTCAAGGTCCTTATAATTTACATTTACAGAAGAACTCCAGTTTTAAAAATAAAAGACTTGAAAACTCTTTTTCTACTGGAACATTCCTAAGTGTACATAGCTAATAAGCCTCATTTGGTATAGCTCAAAGAGTGAGTCTATTCTTGAAGAACAGTCAGTGGAAACAAAACATTTTTGCTGTGGATTTTAAGCACAATTCTCTGTCTTTGTTTTATTGACTGTGAAGATTATGCAGGCTCTGTTAAGTCATTCTGTAGACTTGTTTAAACTCCTTTCAAGGGGAAAAATATTTAACTTCTTCCAATTTGCTTTTTAAAGTAATCTCTTCTGATGAAAGTTGTCATGCATACAAATCAACATAAACATTTAAAGGCTGTTACCACAACCCACAGTTTTCAAATCCAATCACCTACAATGTCAACGATTCTTAAAGGTGAAGAAATAATATTATGGGAAGATATGCAGGCTAGTAGACAGCTGTCAAAAAATAAGCTAAAAAAAATCCCAAAACACCAACAAACCCAAGAAAAAGAAATTTATTTGCTCTATTTTTGTTTCCCCATTAAAAGTCATAGCAGGGCATGTGGATATAGCCTTCTATTTCAGCCATCACATCTTCTTTACATAATAAATGCCCAATGTTGTCATTACTCTTTTTTAAACTTCACAGAATGAAAACTTGTTTCCCAATAATAAGAAGAGAGCTTTAAGCTCTAAACCTGTGCTGCACAGATTTATTAGCCTAGCCAAAATGAAAGGCATATCATTCTCCATCAAGCGTTATCATTTTCAAGTAAGACATGTCCTCTAAGGAATAAATTTAGAGACCATTTATTGTTCAAGTTGAGGGGAGGGTTAACTCCTGAGATAAATAACCACAATGCTGCATCTGTATTTTTTTGAAGTTAAATTTCAAAAATATGCTTATTATAATGCTAAGCAATAAACCACATATATTGTATAGTATATACCCAATAAAAATCCCCTGTTCCACATGATATCCAATACATTGGTAATAGACAGGTCCTCAGCAGAAGAGAGGAACAAAATATAAAGCCAGCGAGTTTACATATTTAACACTTATTTCAATGTAATTCTGGGTTTATAGGACACAAATACAATGTTTGCATCAAAGAGCATACACCTGTGATTTTTCTGTTGATTTTTAGTAACAACAAAAATTTATCACTCGCTCCCAGAACCAGAACTTTTTGAAGTGCTGTTTATTTTGTGAGTATATCAGTCTCCTATATTGCTCAGCCTTCCACTATCTCTTTGTCACTGAATAGCAAACAATATATTAATCATTCCAATGAAAATTCGAAATCTTTTTTTACTGTACTAACCTAATCTTTCTTCATTTGACTCACTAAATTATTTTTTTGACATAGGTTTTGCTATCTTTTCTTTAAAACGAACTAAGTGTATACTGAAGCACTAAAGAAGGGAAACGCTAGTGTCCATTCATGTAGATGCATGAAAAATAATAACCTTAGACATCTATCAAGGAAGAACAGTAGTATGGCTTTATAAAGCCTGCAATTAAGCATTCAGAGAGCTAGGAGAAGCTGCATATGTATTCAGTGACATTTATGGATGTGTATTTATTATTTGGTACTCACAAACTGCTTGCATACACACCACATTATCTTAGTTGCTCTGTGGGGACCTACATGACATCACTTTTTAATTCTCTTTTCTAGACAAGTTCTCAATAGCTATGTGACAATTTCTGATCTGGCGCTCATCAGACCAGGCAGCCGCTCCCTATGTTGAGATGATGGATATGCCTCTTGGCTGGTATTTGGCACAGACCTGCGGCACTGCAGGTTGTTGTCACCCTGACATTCTGTTCCTACACCATAATGCCTTCCAGCACAGTGGAGCAATCAGTGCAGCGTCTGGAAAGTGCCTTTCCCACAATTATCTAGTCCACTGATCGCCTGCCTTAGCCAGCACTTGAATCACAATATTCACCAAGCAACTGATGTGAGGATCACTGCAGATTCTTTCCCTGTGAACCTGTAACGCATCACCAGAAGCTTCTTGTATCTACATAAGCATGTAGATACAGACAAAGGCTCGAGATCAGGTTCAAAATATCAAGATGTGAACTTGTTTTTCCAGTGTTTAGCATAACATGACTCCTACTTAGACACCCTCAAAAAAAAAGAAAATAATAAAATAAAAATAAAAAAAAATCAGTGGTCAGAACTTTTCACACCTCACAGAAAGTCATACTTCCACTGAAGATGTAATGCTTAGCACAGAAAAATGAGTATTAGTATAGACAACTAATTTGTACTGATCACTTCTGAAACCCACAAAAAACTACTATAATCAGAATTATAAAAATCTGAATACAAAAACTTTTCTTAGAAAATAAAAAATACATGTAACACTTTAAAACTGTAAGTATTTACATAGATTTTATTTGTCATTTTAACCCCAAAATCCCATCTACTAAATATTTTGCTATCAGAGAGTATATTTCAGGAAGTTCTTTCCTTACACTTTCTAATCTAATTTCACAAACCTTCCTAACATGTTACAAGCTAAATTGGAAACACAGACTGCAGATTTAAAGCCGATTACAACTGAAAATTTTCTCAACAACTTCAGATACATTTCTCCCGCTCAGACTGAGCAGAATATAGATAGAATATTTCTGTTGACACAAATGCACTGAATTTGTTTTAGATCTGTTTCAGAATGTGTTCCAGGGAAAATATAAATTGAAAGACTGATATCAACTAGAGTTGATTAATGCACAAATTGTCGCAGAGCTGCATGCAATCTCCCAGCAAGTTCTGTTTCTCTATTTGAACCAGCTTGCCGATTACCATTATGCATAACTATAAAACTGGGACAAATTTTTTATGATGATGTTTACACGTTACCCACTATGCACATAAATTTAGTCTAGTATAAAAAAAAAAACACCACAAAGCAAAAAGCTGTCATTAAAGTGTCTTACAACTGTATACAGAACAATATGTTCTGAGCAGTGAACAGCATTTTCAGGCATGTGCACATACTCCATGACAAATCTTGTTACTCATGCACAGCAGTTGAACGTACAAGACAAGCAGTCATATGTGTCCACATAAAATACAGAAATGCAGGAGTGTACTCTGGATATACAGCTGTAATATTACAGTAGCTGCCCCTGCTACCACCTGTGCAGATTATCATCATAAATCAAACTATTTTAATGCTCCTCATTCGGAGTTTTGAAAGTTCAAAGGATAACAGTAGAGCTGGTTGAATCTTGGAAAAATGTTTGCAACTGCTGATGTGAATACTGAAAAGCTGCTCTAGAGGATCTTCTTATTACTATTCAGGAATGTTTTCATGCATAGACTTCTCCATGCACATATGTAAGCAAAATGACTGTTTTAATTCCTTGGAGGAACAAACTGGATTTTAATTCAGGAATTCTGGTTCCTGAAGGCCCATGTATCTATTTGTACTTCTCTTTGACCTTGACTTGACCTTTTGATAAACTTAATTTGACCTTTTAAAAAAATTATCCTAGATCCTTTTTTTTTTTCAGCTGTAGGTGTAAAAACTTTCACAGTAAGATCCTAGATCTTGAGCTCTAAAAGGACTACAGCCTTCCTGTGTGTTGTAGCAAATGTGATGCACTCTCTTCCAGAGATAAGACCTTGAGGGCATCACGGGAGATATGTCCATGTAGGAAGCCAGGTTTATACAGGTGGATAGACACATAAAGCAGCAAAACTAAATCTCTCAGTGTACCACAGCAGTATTTTAAAACAACAGTACTTCAGCAGGCAGATAAAAACATTTTGAATTTCTATTTTTTTCCACAGAAAAGTCAATATTTTTCCGAAGGGAATATTTTACTACACTCTTCTTAACACACCTCACAGATTTTTCTAATACAAGTGAGAAAAGTTATATTTGCAGTCCACCAGAGAAACTCACAAAGGAAAAAAATAAATCCATTTTGGCCAGTCTTTAAAAGCTTGCTTTTCCTTCACCATTTAGCACCCTTTTACAGGGAGATCTTGAAATTCCTTTTCGCAAGAAGTAAGTAGATTCTGAGATTCTTTTCACCACAGTTTTTATGCAAGGGATCTACTCTCAAATGAAAGTATTTGCATAAACAAAGTTACACACTTTGTTTAGACATAAACTGGTCAAAACAAAATGTTTGTTTAGCCAGAGGAAGGAGCTGGAGCACTCTCCCCATGCAAGAGCTTACCATGGCCAGCCCGGGTGGGCAGGAGCCCCGAGCAGGGCAGGAACAGGCAGAGGAGCAGCTTTTTATGCTCAGAACCTGGAGAGCAGCTCAGTCCCCTCTCTGAGGGGACACCTGTTTCACAAACACTAGGTCTCTACACCCGTATTCAAACTTATACACAGTGTGCAATAAGAAAAACCAAACCCTAAACTGCTACGCTCTGGGTGAGTAAAATGTGTATGAACTGAAAGTGAGAATGTAAATGGATGTAACAGCAACGACTCTGGAAGTAATGGACAAACAAGGACTGCCACATGCAAAATAAGAAAGAAATCAATCTGGTTTTAAGAACTCTATTGAGGGACCAGTAAAAGTATTAGAAGGCTGGAAAGGTCCTGTCAAACATAAAGCACCTGTTTAACATTACTGCTAATCGTAGGTAAAGGAAATGGCCCCAGCAAAAATTGGTTGAAGATGATTAAATTTAATAGCAATGCTATATACAAAGTGCTACCCACTGTCTGAATCAGAAACAAAATACACTCAAAAGCGACACATTACACAAACCAAGGTTTAATACAAAACATAAGCAGCAATGGTGCATGTGGCTAGAAGCATGTGCTTATTTTCTTTGGTAATGCCTAGGGCATGCCCTTTCTTTCCAATTCCAGTTCTGTTGAGGGTACAGCCACGGTGCTGAGGGATGACTTGGTTATGATCAGAAACTTACATTATTTGGTCTTCCAGCTCATTACCCTTTAACCTGCTGCCATCTAGACCACATTTCACATGGTATGCATTCACCACGTCTAGTCTTTAAATTGCTTTCTGACAACTGGGGTCAGCACACATCTCTCTTCGCTGGTGGTAAACACAAAACTAACATACTTTGTCACAGACTCGCTTGTGCTAGCATTTCCCTATTTGGCTCAGTCAGATGGAGAGAGCTGCTCATGCCACAGCCCTCCTGTTCCCTCATTCCCCAAACATGCTTACATTTTTTAAGAAGTTTTCAAGTGCCCAGTATTATTATCTGCTACACAGAGAGTACAAGGTGCTACTCAGTCCTGTTTACACTTGCTTCAGTGCTGGAACAGCATGCTTGTCGCTCAGTATCAACTAAAGTCATAATTTCCAAGTACCTGCAATGCACTTATTTAGAACTACTGGAGCTTCTGGACATGGGGTGAGGGCTGTGCTTTTTGACAGGTAGCTCTGTGTAACAGAGAAGTATTTTCCATCCCCTACAGCCCAAGGAAATTAGCAAGCACCAAGTGCAACAGAGCAGCTGCTTGACAGCCTTGTTAGAAAACAGCTTAGAGATGTATGTGAAAAACACTATGTTCAGCTGAAGCTGCAAGGAACGATGGAAGAAAAATAATCAGCCAAGTCAGAAATTGGCTAAAACACTGGGTCTTCTGAGTCTTCTATTTCCTTCAAAATACTACTTGTTATTTAAAGATCCCTTTGTAAGCAAGACTTTGTTTATATCTCACCTCAAAAAGCCACAAGCAGAACAGCACCCTAATAACATCCTTGGTACAGAAATTATTCAGAAACAAGGGGGCCATCTGCTGAATTCCCAGTCCCATTTTCTGCTGTATCTCAGAAGATTTTCATTGAAAGTTTCACAGTCTAGCCCTTTTCAGTGCCAGCTTTGCTAGGCCTGTAAGGTTTACTGTGTAGCAGTAAACCACTGAGCAGGTTTGGGTGCAGGTGAATATCACAGCATATCTATCATGACTGCAAAAACTAAAACCAGCACACTGATTGATGTGATCTATTCAGGACTCAAAAGTCCTGTACACAATATGCAATAACTTTGTACTATAATGCATTTTATTAAATAGACATTTTCAGAGACAGAAAACTTGCTCATAATACGTTAATGAACATAACTTTCCAGGTAAAAAAAAAAACAAAAAAAAAACACCTTAAAGCACAGAATCAGGTCTTTAAAAAGAGCAGCTTCCTTCTCCAGCTTGCTGTCCTTTACCCTCAGTAAAGCTGGTACCATGCTCAAACTCAGCATTCCCTTCCCTGTGCAAGTCTATCACAACACCATTGACACATGATTCACTGGCAACCCTTTCTAACTTCGCTTTTTCTGAGTTCATTACCACTAATTTCAGATGCCAACTTCAGCGCATTCAGAGTTAATTCCTTAGTGGATGAAGGAAAGGTAGAATTTTACAGACTTTAGGACAATTTCACCACACATTCACATGCACAAATGAAGTGTATTGTCTTTGTAGTCCTTCATACTTTCTTCTTCTTTGTACTGCTACAGCTAAAGTGTAAACCAGGAATAAGGACCAGAATTGCTTCTGACACAATAATAGCAAAGTATGCTAAATAAATGCTACAGAAACATCCAGACTGAAAAATCCTTGTTCATATAGCCATGAAATTTGATAAAGGTATTTAAAATATTCACCACTGTTCTCATTTCTTAAAGCGTAGCCTTAAGTCTACTGACATTTCATGGCCTGTTAATACAGGACACTTTAAATACAGAAAGGTACACGTTACCCATTAAAGACTATGTAGACTTGTGCATAGGAGAGTTCATAGTGTACAAATATAAAATTGTTTAATGGTACAAACTATAAAATCAAATCTTCAAGGCTGCTTCCACGTCCAGTATTTTAAAAATGACTGCAAGACATAACCTGTATCTTTCAAAGTCATAATCAGGAGGTATTAAATAAAAGCACAAGCACAGGGAATACAAATAAATGCCACTTGCTTAAGACTTCGTTCTGAAGTATAAGAAGCGGCCTCAAGTTTAACTCATAGCTTACTGAAAATATGAATAGTTGGAGGGCTTGTTTGCATTGTGTGAGGATGTTTCATGCTTAAAACATTTTTACTACCTCCATCAATACTAAATCTCAATATGCATGATGTCTGTATCCATAATGCAAAAATGTATCCAGGTGGTGTTTGCTGTTCACTGTTCCTAACTTCATACACACTGATAAGCAGGAAGAATATGGTCTGGAAAGTTACAAATTTGTAGGCACAAGCAGATTACTCTAGAGTATCACTGCTTTAGTATTTAATAGCACACTATTATCTACTTTGCCAAGTAAGTGTCCCTTATTTTCCTCCTGAAACAGGACTCCCATATGAAAATATGAAAACAATATATATAAGCAGTAAATGTTAAACATCAAGCACATAAAAGTAAGAGAGTTGTGGATCTACAATTACCTAGCATTAATAAAATATAAATTTATCATGTACCTTTATTCCAATGAGCTGCCAAGCACTCCGCTACACAAGGCTTAGCCTATTACCTCAAAAGCTTCAAACAAGATTCGAACAGTGGCCACTAAAAAAAGGAAAAGGAAGGAAAAAAAAAATGGGGGGCAGGAGGGTGTGGAGTGTGGTAGTGAAGTTTTCCTACAAGAATTCATAATGGACTTCTAAAATTCAGTCCTTTCCATAGAAACGATCCCAAACCATGTTAAACATTCCAACTCCTAGTGATGTGCATCTCAAAACCAAGAGGTTCTATTTTAGTGAAAAGCCATACCAAGTGCTCTTACTACTTGCTTCAAACTCACATGAAAGAATGTTTCTGTGCGGTGAAAGAGATGTGAGATTATTTTCAACTTTGGAAAATTTTTTGCTTTTTCCATTAAACCCTAGATACTTAGCTTCAGACTAAGATGCTTTAATGTAAAGCAAAAAGCAAAATCTTTTTTTTTTTCTTTAAGTGGAATACATGTCATCTGTAAGCAATAAGAAAAATCAAAACAATTATTTGTTGGTCTTCTGCTCTAAAATTTGCATTTAAACAAAAATTACTCCCAATTGGTAGCAGAACTATGTTAAAAACTATGAAACATTAATGGACTCAGACAATTACATTTATTTCATTCAGTATTTAGACTGAGAGGATTGGTGCACCTACTCACTAGGTACCTAGAAAGAAAGAGAGAAAAGTTGGAAAGTGAAGGATTTGGAACATAGCACTATTTGGAAGGTAGTGCCTTCCTGATACTTCTGGTACTCCTCGACTGTTAAAGTTCTACTGAATACAAAGTATTTACAATCTAGCATCTTCCCACTTCAGATCTTTGAGGTCTTTTCCTTTCTGCTTCTATAATTTTGTACAAAAACCTCAGGTAATGTCTCCTGCATTCTCAGACGTTCCACACACAATCAGCTTCACGGGTCAGAGAACACAAACACATCATCCATCAGGCCTTCGCTGAGCTACCTCCAGTGCCGTTTTATTCTGTTGCACACAAAAGATACAGCAGTTCAGGGGAAGGGCCTGTAGGTGCTGGCGTACAACACCTGAAATATTTATCCCTTTCCTCATCGAAAGTCAAGAAATTAAAAGCAGAGACTTTGTCATCACAAGCAGTTCTCAAAAGGCGTTTGCGTTGCAGGTATGTTACAAGGCACTGCCGAAGCCAGAGGGGTTCCCACCAGCGGGTTCAAGGCGACCCCGTTTCTTCCCCAGGTCCAGTACGGGGGACGGCAGGTCCGTACCCCTCAGTATGTCACACCTCGACAGGGAAAGTTCAGTCGCGGCTACAGAAGCGTTTACCGCACTGCTGTCACCATCGACAAGCGGAGGAGAGGTTGCTTCGCTGCCGCTGTCTGGGCGCCCTCGGCACGGCACCTGACCCCCGCGGCCCTTCGCCCGGCCCCCGCCGCCCTCCGCCTCGGCGGCGGCAGGGGCACAGAAGACCCACTCGCCCCTAGGAAACACCTTTAGCCGCTGACAGAGACCATCTACGGCAGTCCGAGGGGTCTCAGGTGCCAGTAACCCCTCCCCAAACTTTACTCGTCTTCTGCCTAGATGCCGGTCTCGACAGGCAGTTCAGAGCACCCAGCAACCCAAGGCGCAAGTTCCTTTTATTTTTTCAGCCGAAAGCAGAAGGTCGGGCGCTCCCCTGTCTCCACAGCGTCAAAACCTCGGACAACGGACTAAATCGCGACCCCACGCCTTCCCCTCTGGCAGCCTCTAACTTTCCCGCAAAAGCCCCAGAAATCCGCCTTTCCGACG
>VXBW01001614.1:14172-99108 GCA_013400375.1 Thinocorus orbignyianus
CTCCCCGGGGAGGGGAGCGCGTCGCGGCCGGCAGGCCTGAGCGGGGCGGAGCGGGGAAGGCAGCCGGAGGCGCTGGTCGCCCCCCTCCTCCTCCTCTTGGCCCAACTTTTCTTTGGCCCTGCCTTTCCTAACGGCAGGAGGTAACGTCTCTTCTCCGTCTGCACTTCCAGATCCCCCTACATCGCACCCCATCCCCTCCCCTGCGCTGTCCCCTNGATTCCCACAGCCCCCGGAAAGCCGCGGGTACAGGGGATGCTGTTATTTGCCACCGAACCGATTTCCGCAGGATCGCAGGTATTCCAGCGCTGAATGACTGAAACAAGTTGTTCTTTTCCCCTCTGCAAGAGACAGGCGCAGTGTACCTCGGCCCGGGTTGTGCACACTCGGCTTCTTGTCATCAGGTCGCAAGTATCGTGTCCGTTCTGTTACTCACTAGATAGATAAAAATAAATCAGTAAGTGGCACGGCTTTAGTTGTCACCTGCAGACCTTTCATTTCTTCTATAGAGATTACTTGAAATTATAGATGAGAATTATTTAATTTTTTTAAATTGAACCCTGTAAAATCCTGTGTTTTCAGATATTTAGTGAATGAAACTGATAAACCACACATTCTAATTTTAGCCTCTCAAGAGCCGTCTTTCTTTGAACCTAATGTAAATTTAAAAGAAAATCTCATACAAGCCACAGAACTGTATAGACTAAAAGGTCAAGACAAACCAAACCAAATGTCATTTTTGGCTGCATATGTAAAATAGTCGTGCACAGTCTTTATGCAGAATGTTTCACACATAGTATAAAATTTGATTATATGTGTGTATATGTACATTTATACAAATGGTCAGATCTACTATATATTTTATTAATAAATATGTAATATTATAGGGGGGAAAAATACACTTGGAAAAATGCATCTAAACTTGTTATGAAAGTAACATTATAAAAACATGCATATGTTAACCATAATACAGTGTTTTGCAATGTAAAATACCAAGGAGTAGAGGTCAAATTAAACAGGCAAAACCCAGGTGCATAATAAATAAAAGGACTTGGCTGTCTGCGTAATGTGGTTGAGCTGTGGGACTCCTTGCCAAAGGATGTTGTGGGAGATAAACAGTCACATGAATCAGTTCAAATCAGACTTCGAGGCCTGGGATCAGTACGGCGCCCACAACAGACCTGTAGAGGACTTTTCTGAAGTAAGACTTTACATGGGAAAGTGACTTTTGAGAAATGACACTACCATACTGAAAAAAGTTATCCACTGTTAGTCTGGTGGCAAAAATGATGATTTTTTTAAATGACAATTTCCTTCTACAATTTACGGTTGTGTGAGTCATTTGAAATTTATTCTAGTTTGTATATAATTTATGCATTTTGTTAACTATGGAAGATTATTTTTTCTGAAATTACCCCTCTGCAATCCTGTTAATGATAAAAGTATTAAGTTGAACTTGACTTTTGGTCTGAAGCTTGACTTTCTGACTCTGCACTGAATATGCCCTTCTGAAAGTAAAGACAAGCATCTTTTATCCCTGACAATTAAAGTTCCAAAACTTCATCTCTCTATGATACAGCTGGTGGTTTTTGGAACAGAAAAGGAATTGATGGCTCATCTCAATGACTTGCATAGAGATCCCAGTGCCTTTTGTGTAGTCAAGAAATGTGAGAAGCCCTTTGCTCTGTGGTGTTGATGATGATTACAAGGGGAGGAAGAAGGTACAAAGCAGCTCACCACATGCATACAATAGAGGTGTGTTTGTGTGTTACAGCTAACACAGACAGAGTGGCCAGTCGATGTCACTTGCAGCAAAAGCTGAAACTGTGCAAAAGGTTCACTACAGGAACAGTACTTTCCTCCTTAAACATATAGAGTCTTCCGCAGTTTATTTACTAAGATTGTATGAAAGAGAAATTATTTGCCCAGACTGAAAAGCACAGTACTCATTTTATCCTGCTGAGAAGGATGATGTGCTCAATTGACCCTGCTCTGAAAGGCAGAAAGGTGTCATTTTAGGCATACTTGACTTTGCAAACTCAGAGGAATAATTACTATGACCACCAATCAAATTTATAAACAGTCTGTAGGATGCAAGTCTGAGAAAATGAGATTAAGAGTTGTCAAACAAAACAATTGGATATTAATTATAGCACTCCCTGAACATTCTCCCAAGTCTCTGGAGATGCTGCACCTTCTTTTTATCAGAAGTCATGTAGAAATATGAGCGTTAACTATTAGTAGTTTCAGCTGGGTCCCATTCTTCATTGCCTTAGATCTTGTAAAGTAATTTTCAGCTGAGCACTGTGGATGTAAAATACTATCTTTCAGAACATTATGCTTTCTTTGAAGAAGCGTTAGTGACTTTTCAAGATGCAAGGAAGTGGAGAAGGAGGTCAGCTGTCACTCAGAGAAAATGATTAGAACAACGAATTGTTCTCCAGCTCATCTATCCTTTCAATTTACACAAGTTTTTATCATTAATAAAGACCACTTAGCTTTTATTGCCCCTCCCTCCACCCTGAAAAAAAAAAAAAAANAAAAAAAAAGGCTGTAAGCCTTTTCTAATTATTCTTTGTAGGAATTGCCCTTATTGCACAATGTAGTGTCAAATTGAAATACCCAGCCTAGCTCTAAAGCTGTTATTTCTGACATAAATACACTATGAAAATCAGGCAGCGAATAACCATATTAATGCAGCCGTAAGAGGGGAGACTTAGATTAGGTATTAGGAAGGGTGGTGAGACACTGGAACAGGTTGCCCAGAGAAGCTGTGGCTGCCCCATCCCTGGAAGTGTTTAAGGCCAGGATGGATGGGGCTTGGAGCAACCTGCTCTGGTGGGAGGTGTCCCTGCCCAGGGCAAGGGGGTTAGAACTCAATGATCTTTAAGGTCCCTTCCAACTCTGACCATTCTATGATACTACTTTTAATGGCTGAGCTAATACGTATGTGTCTTTGCTGCATTAGATGATACAGTACAGACATACCCTTAAAACCTTGTCTACACTGAATTTCGTTTAAGGTGTAATTCAAGTATTGCTCCTAATTTGAGTTTTCCATCTGCACATAAAGTCTGTTTTACTGCTCTTCTCTGTTGTATAGGTAAAAACTACAGTCAGCATAATTTGCCGACTGCTAACGTAATCTTTCCTCAGGATACAGGCTAGATCCACTCAATGGCCCCAGTCCTAAAATGTTTTCCACAGTCCCAATTACTGTGCTCAGAAAGAACAAAGACATCCCTATGCATGCCTCCAGACATAAGAAAATTCAAAGAGTGCAAAGAATCTTCTGGCACTACACCTCTAGAAATTTTACTTTAGCAACCAAACAGAACAGAGAGTGTGTACACACAGCTTGAATGCTGTTTCACAGTCTGATTATTCTCACTTACAGAATCATGGAATTGTCTAGGTTGGAAGGGACCTTTAAGATCTTCTAGTCCAACCCGCAACCTAACACTGACAAAACCCATCACTAAACCATATCTCTAAGTACTATGTCTACCCATCTTTTAAATATCGCCAGGGATGGTGCCTCAACCACTTCCCTGGGCAGCCTGTTCCAATGCTTAATAACCCTTTCAGTCTAAAAATTTTTCCTAACACCCAATCTGAACCTTCCCTAGCTCAGCTTGAGGCCATTTCCTCTTGTCTGATTGCCTGTGACTTGGGAGAAGAGGATGACCCCACCTCTCTACAGCCTCCTTTCAGGTTGTTGAAGAGAGCAATAAGGTCCCCCCTCAGCCTCATTTTCTCTGGGCTCAACAATCCAAGTTCCCTCAGCTGCTCCTCATAAAGCTTACTCTCCGGATACTTCACCAGTTTTGTTGCCCTTCTTTGGACCCACTCCAGCACCTCAATGTCTTTCTTGTAGTGAGGCTCCCAAAACTGAACACGGTATTCAAGGTGGAGCCTCCCCAGTGTCAAGTACAAGGGGACTATCACTTCCCTAGTCCCACTCGCCACGCTGTTCCTGATACAGGCCAGGATGCTCTTGGCCTTCTTGGCCACCTGGACACACTGCTGGCTCATGTTCAGCCAACAGCTGATCAACACCCCCAGGTCCTTTTCTGCTAGGCAGCTCTCCAGTCACTCTTCCCCAAGTCCATAACGTTGCATTGGGTTGTGACCTAAGTACACAAACCAGTACTTGGCCTTGTTGAACCTCATCCCGTTGGCCTTGGCCCATTGATCCAATCTGTCCAGATCCCTCTGCAATGCCTTCCTACCCTCAAGCAGGTCAACATTCCCACCTATCTTGGTGTTGTCTGCAAACTTCCTGAGGGTGCACTTGATGCCCTTGTCCAGATCGTTCATAAAGGTATTAAACAGGACTGGCCCCAATACCATGCCCTGGGAACACCACTTGTGTTGCTGCCAACTGAATTTAACTCCATTCACCACCACTCTCTGGGCCTAGCCTCCAGTGAATTTTTAACCCAGCAGAGAGTCCTCCCATCCAAGCCATGGGCAGTTAGTTTCTCCAGGAAGATACAATGAGAGACTCTATCAAAGGCCTTACTAAAGTCCATGTAAACAACATCCCCAGCCTTTCCCTCGTCCTAAACTAACTTAAGTTAGTTTAACATGAAATGTTTTCCAATGCAGAACCCAAGCGAACCCTTCAATAGCAACATACCCTGCTGGTCTTCCTCACAGTACTGACTGAGTGAGTGTTGTCGTTTAACTGCAGCCACCAACTAGGACCATGCAGCTGCTTGCTCCTTCCATCTACCTCTAGCAGGGTAGGGAGAAGAGGGACAAAAGCAGTGCGGGAGAAACTTGTGTGTTGAGATAAAGACAGTTTAGTAGAACAGCAACAAAAGAGGAATACTACTACTACTACTACTAATTATTATTATTGTTGCTGTAAAGTAATTACAAATTGAAGTGACACAACACAAGTTGCTCTCACCACCCAATGGTCGGTTGGCCAGTCTGTCTGGAGCAGCAATCATGGATTTCTGTCCCCTGGCCAACCCCTATTTATATACTGAACAGGACCTTGTTCCGTCTGTGCTCCCTCTCAGCTTTTGTGGGAAGCCAAAAAACTCCTTGACCAATGTAAACNCTTCCATCTACCTCTAGCAGGGTAGGGAGAAGAGGGACAAAAGCAGTGCGGGAGAAACTTGTGTGTTGAGATAAAGACAGTTTAGTAGAACAGCAACAAAAGAGGAATACTACTACTACTACTACTAATTATTATTATTGTTGCTGTAAAGTAATTACAAATTGAAGTGACACAACACAAGTTGNTATAAATGGGTATAGTACCAATATCTTCATGGAATAAGATAGAAATATGTATTTGAATGCTTAAAATGTCCCCACCCATATTTTCTCTGTGTTGTTTTTCTCTTTTTACCCACTTCAGCAAAGTGACAATGTATTAATTTTTGTTTAGGAAACAACAACAGGACGGTGATTGAGCAGTCTTCAGCAAAGCAGTACAGAACTTGAGTCTGAGATGCTCACACCCATTAAACCACTGTATCTAAGCTATCTCAGATCTGCATGTTCCCATGAAAGCATTCGTTATGCACTACCACAAGATCACCTTGTTAGTTCTGTATGCATCCTATTGCCAGTATTTCATCATCTGTCTACTTTGGCAGACAAAAAAGACTTTTTAAAAGACTTTATAAAAAAAGAAAGATGTGAGAGAAATTTCAAACTGACAGCAACATTTGTCAGCCAATATCCTCTGGAATTCAGGTGTTTACTGAACATAGAGTACTTGAATTATTAGGTGTCTATGAAACAATAGTCCTTTGAAGACTCACATCTGCATACTTTCTATGAAACAGACAAGTATATTAAGAAGTTTGGAGTGTATTGTGGCCTAGTTTTGTTCCTTAATAGGTTAAGACTTTTCAAGCATTTTGTAAATTCCATTCAAGTCACTTCAAAATTTCCTTGTAACTCAAAAAAAATTCAGACTACTGTTGTAATGACTTCGATTTCGGTGAAAACTAGTAATAGAAAAAGGAAACGTGTAACAAATTCAAACAGTGAAATTCACTTCTAAATAAAAAGCAAGCACAAGAATTGCCCAGCTCGTACCCATGCCTTGGTATGTCCTGAAATGTGCTGAAGTAGTTCATGGGCTTGCTGACATCTACAGAGGTGTGGAGTTCATCTGATTTCATCCGAAGTATGGTATTGTAGCAACTTGCGTACAGCCAAAACTGTCACAGTTTTCTGTGCAGAAATAAAATAGATGTTTTTTTCAACTATAAATTCAGTCTCCATTTTTGCAGTCATTTTGTGTTCTAATTATATGTATATATGTATATAAAATAAATCTAATATGTAAGCAACACACACTGAGGTTTTGACAGTGAATTTCTGATGAAAGAATACAAATTTTAATTACATGCAGTTCTAACACAGCAAGCACTGTAGCATTTCTGTCATCTTTGAAATGGTAAAAAACTGTAAAAAAAGAAGTTTTGGAAAAATGAACATGAAGGTAATCAGATAGATAAATGTCAGCTAGAAAAATTAACCTCAGCTCTGGAGACTCACTAACCTTTCTACAAATCCCAGAAAAAATAGACTAGCTTGCAACAATGAGAAACAGATACAATTATAATGGGGAAGTGAACCAATGACTCCTGAATAATACTGAAGGCATTGCCTTTTAAAATGAATAAGAGAAAACAATCAATAATTTTGCTTTTCCTTCTGTGATCCTCATCAACGCACTTCCCTTTGCACCTTTTAATTTTGAGAACAAAGTATAATAAAAACACATGTGTAAACCTAGAGTTAAAATATTAAATATGACATGAAGTGCAGTAAGAGATAATGGTTTTCCAGACTAATGGCCTGATCCTTCTCTCAGACAGACAAAAATGTTAGAACATAATTGACCTCTGTTCAAATTCCACATAGCACTCCCAAGATTTGGTGGTGTATGGTGTATATATATAATTTTTATATATAATATATAAATTATGCAAACCCAGACCTTAAGAATGAATTAATCCAAGACGAGAAACTGTGCTATGATTTAATGCCCCATAATAGAATCTAGTGTCTGTAAGAGAAAACATATTTCATATACAAGAGTTATAGTAANCCAAAAAACTCCTTGACCAATGTAAACATCACTTACCAGCAATTAAATGATAAGCAAGTATGGGTAGTTTCTGTATGGAGAGGGATACTTAGTATGATAGTTCACTAAGACCTCCCAGATAGAAAGTGACAAGAGGAAAGTAACACTTTTGTATAACTTGAGATGACATAAAAGAATGTAAACTCTGTTGGAGTGCCAGAAAAAATGCATTTTAAATACATGTATATATATTTTATATAAATATATAAATATATTACATATATATATATATTTATATATGTATAAATGGGTATAGTACCAATATCTTCATGGAATAAGATAGAAATATGTATTTGAATGCTTAAAATGTCCCCACCCATATTTTCTCTGTGTTGTTTTTCTCTTTTTACCCACTTCAGCAAAGTGACAATGTATTAATTTTTGTTTAGGAAACAACAACAGGACGGTGATTGAGCAGTCTTCAGCAAAGCAGTACAGAACTTGAGTCTGAGATGCTCACACCCATTAAACCACTGTATCTAAGCTATCTCAGATCTGCATGTTCCCATGAAAGCATTCGTTATGCACTACCACAAGATCACCTTGTTAGTTCTGTATGCATCCTATTGCCAGTATTTCATCATCTGTCTACTTTGGCAGACAAAAAAGACTTTTTAAAAGACTTTATAAAAAAAGAAAGATGTGAGAGAAATTTCAAACTGACAGCAACATTTGTCAGCCAATATCCTCTGGAATTCAGGTGTTTACTGAACATAGAGTACTTGAATTATTAGGTGTCTATGAAACAATAGTCCTTTGAAGACTCACATCTGCATACTTTCTATGAAACAGACAAGTATATTAAGAAGTTTGGAGTGTATTGTGGCCTAGTTTTGTTCCTTAATAGGTTAAGACTTTTCAAGCATTTTGTAAATTCCATTCAAGTCACTTCAAAATTTCCTTGTAACTCAAAAAAAATTCAGACTACTGTTGTAATGACTTCGATTTCGGTGAAAACTAGTAATAGAAAAAGGAAACGTGTAACAAATTCAAACAGTGAAATTCACTTCTAAATAAAAAGCAAGCACAAGAATTGCCCAGCTCGTACCCATGCCTTGGTATGTCCTGAAATGTGCTGAAGTAGTTCATGGGCTTGCTGACATCTACAGAGGTGTGGAGTTCATCTGATTTCATCCGAAGTATGGTATTGTAGCAACTTGCGTACAGCCAAAACTGTCACAGTTTTCTGTGCAGAAATAAAATAGATGTTTTTTTCAACTATAAATTCAGTCTCCATTTTTGCAGTCATTTTGTGTTCTAATTATATGTATATATGTATATAAAATAAATCTAATATGTAAGCAACACACACTGAGGTTTTGACAGTGAATTTCTGATGAAAGAATACAAATTTTAATTACATGCAGTTCTAACACAGCAAGCACTGTAGCATTTCTGTCATCTTTGAAATGGTAAAAAACTGTAAAAAAAGAAGTTTTGGAAAAATGAACATGAAGGTAATCAGATAGATAAATGTCAGCTAGAAAAATTAACCTCAGCTCTGGAGACTCACTAACCTTTCTACAAATCCCAGAAAAAATAGACTAGCTTGCAACAATGAGAAACAGATACAATTATAATGGGGAAGTGAACCAATGACTCCTGAATAATACTGAAGGCATTGCCTTTTAAAATGAATAAGAGAAAACAATCAATAATTTTGCTTTTCCTTCTGTGATCCTCATCAACGCACTTCCCTTTGCACCTTTTAATTTTGAGAACAAAGTATAATAAAAACACATGTGTAAACCTAGAGTTAAAATATTAAATATGACATGAAGTGCAGTAAGAGATAATGGTTTTCCAGACTAATGGCCTGATCCTTCTCTCAGACAGACAAAAATGTTAGAACATAATTGACCTCTGTTCAAATTCCACATAGCACTCCCAAGATTTGGTGGTGTATGGTGTATATATATAATTTTTATATATAATATATAAATTATGCAAACCCAGACCTTAAGAATGAATTAATCCAAGACGAGAAACTGTGCTATGATTTAATGCCCCATAATAGAATCTAGTGTCTGTAAGAGAAAACATATTTCATATACAAGAGTTATAGTAAATAATATTTGAAATGGTAATGTTGGGCGGAGAGGGGAAGGGCTGGTGGGGTTTGGTTTTTTCAATTGTTGTATTTTCTTTTGGTTAGCCAAAGAATTAATCATTGTAGCTATAAACAACACAGCAAAATACTCTCTACAGTGCCAGACTTTGAAGATGTTGAAGAGTATTTTTTTTTATTGTCTTCAGATCACACAACTAATATAACTAAAATAATTCAGTGCAGTAATGCATACGTAAGAGACTTCAAAAATAAAAGTACATATTTTTCTCTTTTACCTCCATAACCATTGGCAATACTGCTTGGAGATTTGGGAAGTTATCCGGCTTGTGAAAAGTTAAAATTTCCCTCTGGTGTGTTTATGAAGAGAGTATTTCTTTGTATTAGGTTAATTTTTTTGAGTTTCTGCAAAAGTTAATTTTCTGTGTTCCTGTCAAGTATCAAGTTACTAATGCTATCTCAATGCTCATCATGTTGCATATGAGCCCAGCAAGACACACCTGATCATTTTTGGTGCCTAATGCTTACCTCAGGCAGCATCACGTCATTGGAAACGATGCCAAGCAGACCCATCAGAAGTCAGGTCTGGGACAGGGCAAGGCAGCAGTAACCCCCAGAGCACCACTGAGGTGCACACACAATGAGAAGCCAAGACAAGGGAGAAATCACCCAGCAGTCTTGCTGGCCAATAAATGAGGTGTTTTTCATCCTTAGCTCTTCAGGTGGCCAAGTGAGTGACTGCAGCCCAAACTGTGGGCTGTGAACCTCGGTTGCCCCAGGCAAGTGACAAGCACTAGTTCAAAGGTGAAACTCCAGTCTCTGCTACCTGCACATTCCTTTGGCATGCTGAGGCCTGGGTGGAGCACTCCTTCTTTACCCTGGACCTGCAGGTGCAGGTGCTGGTGAATATTGTCTCTTCTGTTACATTTTTCCAGGAAGAAATAAGACTTGGAAGCCTGGATTCAAATTTTCTCATATGGGAAGAGTAACTTTGTCATGGCCAAGTAAAATGGGCAAGACTAGTTCTCTCCTGCACAAAAACAAGTAAAAGTGGCCTAGAGCCTCTTCTTGGGCTTCTACACTTCTGAACCACAGCCAAGAATCTGAGCCAGGCTTTAAGATACAGTGAATTGCAATTCTGTTTAGCTAATAAAGTCTTGTTCTTCTTTTGCAACTGTTACACAGAAGGATGTACCAATGATACAGCTCATGAAGTAGGAGCAAGAGGCACTGTCAGTTCCCTAGAAGTGCTGCACACAGATCTCTGTATATAAAGACCTCATTTGGATACAATTGCACTTAAATCACCACAAAAAGGAAAGTACGCCATCAGAAGGCTTAGTCCTTAAACTCTGCTGAAGAAAATCAAGAAGCCAGTATGACCACCAGTAATTAGCTTGGTCAACCTCAGTATTTATTTGATTGGCAGTGATGTTTTTTGAAACAAACCAAATTCAAGTACAAAGATCTGATATCCAGGAATTTAATTGTGTTCCCACAAGACCAGTGAAACTTTCTACAAAATTCAGTGGAAGAAGGAAGAAATTTGTCAGGTTCCATGGTTATAATCTTTGCCCTTTTTTTCTCTGCAGCCAAAAGTATATTGAAAATATATTATCCTGGCTCGGATTTCATTTTTCCCCTGCAGCTTTTCAATCATTTAGTATCGATGCTGGCAGTATATTCTTCCTGACAAAAGGCTGTTTGGTTTCCATTAGAATAACAGAATAAACTTGTGACCGTTGAGAGCAATATTTTGGCACGCTTACTTACCACAGACACATTTAAATGTATTCTAACCTTTCTCCAACCCAAGTATATAGTCACCATTTCCTGTATCATTTAGATGTTGTGAGTTCACTGTGTCAGAGACTTTAGGAAAGCCTTTCAGA
Source organism: Thinocorus orbignyianus (assembly GCA_013400375.1). Lineage (NCBI taxonomy): Eukaryota > Metazoa > Chordata > Aves > Ciconiiformes > Thinocoridae > Thinocorus > Thinocorus orbignyianus. The sequence goes on from VXBW01001614.1 coordinate 25,256, forward strand.
CAAGACTTCCAGAGTGTGTTTTTACAGCAAAGATAAATCACTGCCAATAAGAAATTTGTTTAAATTGCACTTTAGCTTGAAAGCTAAACTCATTAAAATATTGGAATAATATTGATAGCTTTCTAAAGACTTCTGCATCTGATTGACTTTAAAAAAAAAAAAAAAAGTTTGTAAAACAAGGTTGTATCATATAGGGAGCTAAGGATTAAAAGCTTTATGCCTCAGACTTTCTACTTTCTTAGCAGAAAAGCCCAAACCCAAACGTTTGCAGGCACCATGACCTATCATGTCTGCACAAGTGCAGGAATTACCTTCACACGTCTAACAGAAAGGAATTTAAGAGGAATTGGTTTTGAGTATTCCTCCTCCATTAGAGCCCAGCATGAAGTTTAACTTTTATACAATGCCTGATTTGGTTTAATGCTAAATGATTCATGATGCAGTATAATTTTATGCCATGAAAGTAGGATCCTTTATTATTATTGTGACTAAACAATGTAGCCAAAATATAATTTGAGTAGGTTTGTTGTTTGGGGGTTGTTTTTTTTTTTCCCCTGGTGTCCTAAACGAAAATCTGATACCAATAATTTGAACCTAGGAAGCATTTAATTTTAAATACTGCATGTTTTTTAAACTAGTTATCTTTGCACATTACAATATGACCGTGCAGTGTTTTCTTTCTTTGATATTATGAATACATAAAGCTGGCTTTTCAAGTTTGACTAGAAAATGCACTGTTTTCTGTATTTTTACTTATTAAAATAAATCTGTAGATTATCCCTGGTTTCACAGTTTTGCCCAGTGTTGTGGTTTAGGCTGAATTGGCCTATGACAGCGACAGATGCTCTCCCCTGGCTTCTGGCTCCCAGGCGAAAAGGAGGACAGACAAAGACATTTATGAGATTAGAAGGAACTATACTAGCTGAGGGAGCTGGCAGAAGTCACTACTGGGCTGTTCTCTACCATCTTTGAAAGGTCCTGGAGAACAGGTGAGGTGCCTGAAGACTGGAGGAAAGCCAATGTCATCCCACTCTTCAAAAAGGGCAAGAAGGGGGACCTGAGAGACTCCAGGTCAGTCAGACTCACTTCCATTCCCAGAAAGGTGATGGAACAGCTTGTTCTGGGTGTCATCTCACAGCATATGGAAGAAAAGAAAGCTACCAAAAGTAGTCAATACGGATTCACCAAGGGGAAATCATGTCTAACTAACCTGATAGCTTTCTACAATGGTGTGACTGGATGGATAGATGAGGGGAGGGCGGTGGATGTTGTCTGCCTTGACTTCAGCAAGGCTTTTGACAGTCTCCCACAGCATCTTCATGGGTAAGCTTAGGAATTGTGGGTTAGATGAATGGACAGTGAGGTGGATTGAATACTGACTGAAAGACAGAGCTCAGAGGGTTGTGATTAGTCGCACAGAATGTAGTTGGAGGTCTGTAACAAGTGGTGTTCCCCAAGGGTCAATACTGAGTCCAGTCCTCTTCACTATATTCACCTGAATGTACCATCAGCAGGTTTGCTGATGACAAAGAACTGGGAGGAGTGGCTGAAACACCTGTGCTGCCATACAATGAGACCTGGTCAGTCTGAAGACTTGGGCAAATGTAGGGTCCTGCACCTGGGGAGGAATAAGCCCCTGCACCAGTACAGATTGTTGGCTGACCTGCTGGAAAGCAGCTAGGAGGAAAAAAATCCTGAGAATCCTGGTAGACAGCAGGATGATCACAAGCCAGCAATGTACCCTCAGGGCCAAGGCAGCCAATGGCATCCTGGGGTGCATCAAGAAGAGTGTGAACAGCAGGTTGTGGGAGATTATTCTGCCCCTCTGCTCTGCCCTGGTGAGGCCCCATCTGGAGTACTGTGTGGGTGTTTTTAGTCAAGAAGAGAAGGCTGAGGGGGGATCTGATCAATGCCTATAGATACTTAAAGGGTGGATGTCAAGAGGGTGAGGCCAGTCTTTTTTCAGTGATAGAACAAGAGGAAATGGGCACAAACTTGAACATAGGAAGTTCCATCTAAACATGAGAAGGAACTTCTTTACTTTGAGGATAACTTTGAGGGGTTTGACTAGGTGATCTCCAGAGGACCTTTCCAACTCCATATATTCTGTGATTCTGTAAATTAAAAGGAAATAATGAAATAGATACAATATATACAAAACCGTATCAAGTTCCCAGGATGACATCACTGGCAGGCGCTGGTGAAGTCCCAGACTAGACTCAGCAATGGATAGGAACTGGATTACAGCTCTGGAGTCAGGAATACATGGATTAGGATGAACAGACAGGGTCCTCCTCAGACATTGACCATTGAAGAAAGAGGCTGATCCCTTAGCTGTTATACTGAGCATGGGGCAGATGGGATGGAATACCCTGTTGGTCAGATTTGGGTCACCTGTCCTTTCTGCTACTCCCTGCAGATGGGACCCTTCTACCCTTCAGCTGACCTTGGTTGTTATAGTGGTAAGTATAAGCAAGAGCCTGTCTCCATACTATTCCTCGGCATGAAGTACAAACATTCATCTTACCACTCTAAAAGCCAACAGTTTTCTCTACAGTGTGTTAACTTCAGAGAGTTAGAAGAGGTCAAACTAAATTACAGAAAATTCATCTTTTTACCTCAAATTGGGACACCCATGGTCTAATAATACTGAGCGAAAAGCATCTTTACAGGAAAACAATGTGTTTTCTCATATGGTAGCTCTCATATCCTAGATCCTTGGCTTTGGAGCGATGTCAACCACATGCTGCACACCGTTATGGAAGAAACTGTTTTTCATAGGTCCGTTTTCCTATTTAATTATAGTAGCTACTTAAGTGGCAAAATAGACTCAGCACAACAGGCATCAAATAACTGCTTTCCAGTTGTAGCATTCATACTCCCAGAATATATTTAGCAGTAGCAATAGATTGTAGCAAGTAGTTTTAGGCTAGCTCTCATTATTTCAGGGACCTCACCCTGTTGTGCCTACACAAATATCTTTTTGAAAATCCCTAGGTCAAGAGATAATTATGTGAGACAGTAATCTGAAAAAATGTTGTAGTAAAATGCTACTCACTGGTTGGAAAAAACACTTAAGTTTGCCCATTTTTCCAATCTAGATATGACAGAGCGAGTTTTGTCTTCTGTATATTTACTTTCAAAACAAAATAACTTAGGATTCTTAAAATGGAGAAGGAAAAATACCCTCAGAAGGTGATTCTATTTACATTTTTAGTAGGAACCTAGACTTTAGGGAGCTAAAACTGTATCAGAACTATCTCATTAACACGTAGATACACAGGACTGAAATTATTTAGTCACAGCTTCAATTTATCTAAAAATTCAGTCTCTATCTACAAAAAATACCTGTTCACATAACTGGTAATTTTGAAATAAACTATCCCTTGTAAATTAATTATATGCTTTTCTCATTAGCATCTAGAATATTACAGAAACTGCCTTTCTTCCCTAACCAGGACAAGTAAATCTGTAAACATTTCATTTTGGCTGCAGACAGGTTCTGAAGGATGTGAAGTGTGAGGCAGAACCATTTCTGCTTGAAGTAGTGACCTGCTCACAAAAATACACCCAAAGGCTTGCCCTCCCATTGCCCAAGTTACTTCTGCTTGCCCTCCTCCACATGCTTCATCTGCCATCATGGACAACCTCTGTAGATTAAGGTCACCCTGACACCTTTCTGAGGAAAGCCCTACAGATGCCTGTAAATGCATCATTGCCAAAGGTGCTGCATTTACAGACTGCTCCTGAGACTCCTCATACTGCTGCCAGGATCAACTGCTTCTGTAAAAAGCCACACGAAGAGATTAATTTACAGTCAGCGTTCTTTCATTTCTCATTGCTAACAGAGGAGTAGTTAATTTGTAACCATTCCTGGAAGAGATATAGGTAGACTCTTGGGCAATATTTTTTTCTCAGTACCTTGAGTAAACAGGTCAATCTCCAAGACTGTTTGAATTTATTGGTGAAGTAAAACAGCATCATTACTTGCTTACTCACCACACAACCAACATTTTAATCTAGCACTCTGCAAAACGCACGTAGCCTATGTTCTGGTTCAGAACCATTAGCAGGTAAACATTTTGCATGTATACGGGACAGGGTGGGATGGGAGGGTGGGCATGGGGTGGGTGGTGGCGAGTGGTGTTACTGCAAATGGAAGCTATTTGTTCACCTGCTAAGAGATGAAGACAAATAACAGAGTGTTATTTCCTTTTGCAAAACACTGACAAACATTCTTAATAGTTTTTTTTCCTCAGCAAATAAAACTCCAGCTTCATCTGGTATAAATTCTAGTATAAACTCCACTACTGATACTTACTTTTGCTTACAGTGCTTCTGTGCCTGCAGCAGTTAACTTAAAGATGAAAAAAACCTGTCCAACTCCTCAAAAACTACAAGTTTGTTTGTATTCTAAACTGACTACGTTTCTGTACAGAAATGATGTAGGGTGGAATTGCATAGTAAAAGCAGAGAACTACATGGTCTTCACTACGGTTAGATCAATTGTTATAGGCTGGGAGTTCTCTCAGGGAACATTGCTGGGAACAGATGCCATTGCTTCATGCTTGCCTTGAAGTCACCTATTGTCTTGCTGGAACTGCTGTCTGCCAGATGCCAGTTAGAATAGTTCACGTGAACTCCAAGAGGGGGAGAGCTGGGAATTGAACTAGCAGGAAAAGAGATGCCTAGGGGCTATTTTTAAAGGCTATTTTAATACTAATAAAGAAATCATACTAAGGCCTACCCATCTTCTGTCCTTGAAAATAAGTGACATGTCAGCCTTTGCTGACATATTTCTCTAAGTCTAATTCATTCACATTTTCCTGTTGGAAATGGTCTCTAGACTGTATTAATGCACTTGAACCGAGGTTCAAGGTTCAGTGGCTGGATGGCTGCTGAATGATCTAGATCAGAACTGTGGTGAAGAATGTGCCAATAATTAATTGTGTAGGAGATTGCATCACTAGTTTGTCCTTTGGCCTGCTGGTTCATCAGTATCAATGCAGTGCAGGAGAACTGGGCATAACTATAACTTGTTGAAACCAAAGGAATTTTGAAAAGTCTTGTGTTGCATGCCTAACATATCTAGCAGGGCTTGCCAAGTAAATAAAGTTCCTTTGCTAAGAGTCAAAACCATCATTTAGTTCTGGCATAGTATTTGTCGTTCTATTCTGGGATGTATTTGTCTCCTAGGAAACAAACTCAGAGATATTCTACCTCACTTTTGATCTAGAGACAACACAATTAACAGAGATGTTACTTTCTTAAAGGAGAACCAGAAAACCCATTGCTTTTTGATCAAGGCATCTCCTAAAGTGACAGAATTATAATTCTATTTCCTTAGTACCAACTCCAAAGTTGCAGTGTAGGTGCACAGAAGTGGACACAAGTCAACTATTGACTAGATAAAAAACCTGTAGATTTTGCACAGTCAGAACTTTGTCTAGTGTCCATTTCCTGGAGCTGGTTAGCCACCATTGATGACTTCACATGGGAATGTGAGTCTTCTACCAGGACTGTGGTAGAAGGAGGTAATAGGCGTGTCTGAGTAATTCGAAGTCTGCAGTGCTTTACACACTTCTCAGTGACAGACTACCCTGTCCCCATAACTTATCCTGAAATACTTTCTGTGTTTACAGAGAAATTTGCTGAGCAAGAAAACTCTTAGAGCAGCTTCCCCTTAGCTCAGTGGTGGTTAGGACTTGTTTGAATACCAAGTGACTATTTAGTTAAACCATGTTTACAACTCTTAAGATTTTTTATTTATGAGCACCCATACAAACAGGCTTTTTGTTCATGCTTGCTGAAGGGCTATTTTTTACATGAATACCTGCACTCTGAAAGAAGCAAGAACAATTGCTACTTCTTGCTATTTGCTTATTCTTATTCTCATGTTCTGAAAGTTGCCATCATGCATTTTACAAAAGAATACCTGTGATTGCCAGTCACATGCCAAAACAAAAATGTCAGGAGACTAGTATTCCTGTTTAGGATGAGTAAAATCATACAAACAGCTCTGATGACCTCACTGGAATAATTCAAAATAAAACATTATTCCACAAGTTAAAGTCACAGAATCTAGCTTAGACCGGAAAAATCAGTAGACTGCATGCAAAAAGCAGCCACTCAAGCTCTGTGATAAATGCCTAAGGACACTTTATTTTTCTATGGAATGTCAGTCTCATTTTGTAAGTAGTCTCTATGCAGCAGCAAAGCTTTGTACATTCACAGAACATTCACCTCCATAAAAAACATCACAAGCTCTGTCGTCCTTCCTTTCTTTTCCCAAGGAACAAGAATCCTTGAAGCAGCAGTGTCACCTGCTGCCATACTTAAAGTTTATGCAGAATCATAGAATGGTTAGAGTTGGAAGGGACCTTAAAGATCATCGAGTTCAACCCACCTGCCCTGGGCAGGGACACCTCCCACTAGAGCAGGTTGCTCTGGTATGGAGAATGAGAAGCAGTTTGCATTTTGCTGATTCCTCTAAAAAACTGTAAAATATTATCAGTTTTAAAAGCTATGCTTTACCACATTCCCCACATAACATGGACACACCTTTGTTTGATACAGAAGATTAAGTTTAATTACTGCTCTGTGTTACGAAAAACATTCATTGGAGAGCAATATATGGTGCTAAAATTCAGCTTTCTGAAAGCATAACTTTAGCCCCCTGCATTTGCCAGATAACATTTCTGAAGTTGTAGAGATATTAAAAGGGTGGCAGTTTATTATGAAGCCATTTATATTTTGTCAGACTGTTAACAAGATCTGTGTTATCTGCACCATGCAACAGGAAGGCTGCTGCAGAATCCATAATAACTTCTTACTCTGCATGCCAAATTGTTGGTGCAATTGGCAAAGACAGGAAAGGAATCAGAAGATATTTGCAACAGCTTACATCAGTTGAGGGCCAAGTTACACGACCCTCTTTATGCTGTTGCTTGATTAAATTCACACAACAGCAGCCCAACAAATGTTCAAATTATGGCAGACTAATTTCTTGGAGTTCAACCTAATACAAGGTACATGCACTGCTGATTGCAAAACAGGAAATTGTATTTTTTTACACATTTAACACACTTTGATCTACATACATTTCACTAATGATTCCTTGCTTAACAATATAAATATGTTTAGAAGTATGTATAACACATCTGTGCATCTATCTGTCTATACCTACATATGTCCTGGTATATATAGTGTCATCCTGAGAACAACTGATTCAAGTCATTCTTGTCTTGCTCCTTTCTGTCCGATATAGATCCTGAAAGATGTCGTTTGTCACTGACTTTCATGTCTTCAGTCATCATTTGAAGTGTTAAGCGCATCACAGTGAGACCCTTCATAAAGTGATAATATATCAACAGGAGGTGATACATTGATAGACAGAGAAATTGAAACACTTTAGGCTAAATAGAGCTGACAAGCCACTGCAAAAATTATTTAACTCGTTGAAACAGGGACTTTGTGAAGTTAAATGCTGACACTGCGCACTATCACCACAAGGCACTTAAAGAAACACTGTTTCTTGTACACCTTGTGCTTTCAAATTGCCTTCATTTAGGGCTTAAAAAACCAAGCACTTTGCAAAATTTATCACAAAGAATGGAAGTTAAAACCTTCCCTTGTTAACTTTCTCAATTTAATGGCACAAACTGGAGAAGCAAACAAGAATGGCAGGCACTTTCCAGACTGAAACATTACAGTAATCAGTCAGATAGTGCATGGGTATTTCATTTACAATTCCCAAAACATAAACCTACTAGGTGATTTGAGTTGAAGGATGAAACTTACTAATTTAGAGGTAAGACTACATTTATGAATCTGAAGGTTACACATGCCTTCTAGACATCCAGTCCTGGACATAGGAGACAATGCTGAGTTACAGCTAGTCATAAATATTCACCACCAACCCACCAACTGGTGTGATATTTCCAAAAGGAGTGAAAGCAGTGCCATGTACACAACATTCCTGCCCAGGCTGACTAGATTTAATAGCTTGAAATTGCTTCCAGACAGATTGTGTCACTAACATCAACATTAATTTTAGCCAAGAGAGGGAGACAAAAAGGCAGTATCTAACGGCTGCACACAGACACAGGCTAGACGAACCTCTTACAGACAGCAGCATAGTCTTTTCAGTATTCTCTGTTGTAGACGAGGTGACAATAACATGACAAAATCTGAAGAAGAGCATCCTAACCACACTGGGGCTTTCTCCTGTGCTCCTGAGGGTGTCAGTCATTGTCATAAACTGATTTGGAGTTAAACAATTCTTGTTCCTAATTCTGTTTTACACATAGGCTATGAGTTTAGCACAATCAACAGCTCTAGAACCACCTATTTTATTGTCAGTTTGATCACCAGCCCCTTCAGAGCCTCAGTTTCACTGAGCATCTGATTTTTACAGATTCAGCATGCACAGAATTGACAAAGAATCATCATTTCTCTTCCCTCATCTGCCATGACTGATTGCTAGCTTACATTCCCCTTCTGAATTTCCACCAACCATTCCTAAGGAAGTGTTTTCAAATTTTGGAAGTTTGCAATGTTCCAGTGAATCACTGGAACAAAACAATCTTTTTGGAAACTTATAGCTGGGCTGTTTGTTACTTCCCAATTTCCTGTAAAAGACCTTCAGAACAAACTTGTCAATAAGTTTGTTTTAAAGCACAATATTCACATTCACTGTGCTAAAAGTAATGGTAGCCAAGTCTTTTTTTTTTTTTCTAACTCAGATTAGAGCTATAAATTCCTATAGATGAACATAGTATGCTTGACCCAGAAGTTTTTGTCTCTTTTAAAGCTGTAAGTATGTCTAAGCTCTTGTCTCAGCAATTTGGATTGATGTAGTTGTATTGGCATTTCCTAGACATTTTTACATGCTGTGAAATAACTGTGGGAGGTACTTCCTTCTTCAGCAAAAGGCTAGAGAAAGTTTCAAAAACATTCTTCCAAACCATTTTTATATATTCACACTCAAAAATTTAGTACCCAAATAATCAATTTTTTTTTTCTTGTCTACCTTTGTATGTGAAGCTTAGACAACAGCTTAGGAAAACGTCAGAACTGCTTGAGAAACTTTTATTTTAAATTTTATTTAAAGTCACTAAGAAGTTTTCAGTTATTTCACTGTTCTGGCACAGCTGTAGAAGTACAATCTAGTTCTTCACACACACAGTTTAGTTATATTGGTATATTTTTAGATCTGTTTTCAGATGTGAAAGCAGAAGGTGCCTAAACCAATGAATTGTGGGTCTTGCTGGTTAGCTGTGTTGGTAGAAAGTCATAACATTCTGTTGAAACTCTCAACTCTCAGTGAGGATCAAATCTTTTCAGTATTAAGTGGAAAATAATATTTTTTTTTTTTTTAAGGCATATACCCTAGAAGGATTATGTTTCTGGTTTCCTGCACAGCAGCTGCAGACTTTGAGTAACATTATCACAGTAACTTGCAAACACTGATCACAGGCTCACCACTTCCTCTGGCATATGCTGGAAGTAAAACTGAAAGTAATTCCAGTAATTTCTAGCTTCTCTCAATTAGCAGAACTGAGATTATTCCTTACCCAACATCACTATATAAACATACTTCCCCGAGTCAGTAGCTTGCCAGTCTTTAAACACACCTGTTCAATATACACTGATTGGCTTCATGACAACAATCTCCCAAATAACTAGTTTCCATGTGTAACAGTCATAAATGTAAATATAGGCTTTTCAAGGTGGCATGTCCAGGCAGCTGTTGCTTCAAATGTTAGGTAGAAATACAGCTGTCGAGAATATCTGAGTATTTACATACTGAAAGGTAAACTGGAAAATAATAGTGGAAAAGAAGAATCAAGGCATGCAAAGATGAAAAAATGTAGTACTAGTGGGAGCTGTGGGGAAGCATTAAAGACAATAGAATCATATGACCATAAAATGGTTAGAATTGGAAGGGACCTTAAAGATCATTGAATTCCAACTGCTCTGCCATGGACAGGGACACTTCCCACAAGACCAGGTTGCTCAAAGCCCCATCCAGCCTGATCTTTAACACTTCCAGGCACGGGGCATTCACAACTTCTCTGAGCAGCCTCTGTTGCCTGGTGTGCCTGGTTTTGGCACTACTACTCAGGTTATGGTTTGAGTATTTTCCAGTACCATTTTAACTATGGAATAGAAATACCATAATCATGCCTGAAGTTCATGAAAACAAGGAAAGGGGCTGGTCAACAAGGGGCTAGAAGGGCAAAACAATTCCTTATTTCTCCTTAAGTGTAACTGAAGAGTCAAAGTCTGTTGCTCAAACCCAAAAGAGCAGTCTTTGCTTGGAGGAGGACTTTTGACAAATAAGTAGCTCTGGCAAGAGAGCTCTGAGGGACAATAAAGATGAAATTGGGTGTAAACCTCCTCCACTGCCCTTTCAGGTTTGATCAGGCAATTTTAACCATGTGTGAAGAGACTCCACTGTTATTTGTTTCCTAATAACTAGCTAGAATTGATGAGGACTACTAGGCTAGGCATTAATAGGCCCACCACACCCAGTGAGTCTTTACTGGACAAACAGTCATCAGCCAGTTGGGAAGGGTGGGTCTCCATTTCTTATTGGAGTGGACTGACCCTTGATGTTGCTGAGCTGGCAGCTTCCTATTCTTTGTTTTCTCTCTAAAGGTTTTATACCTTTTCATGTCAACATTTTCCCTCTTGAATCTTTGAACTGCTGCGTACCCACATCTCAACAATCTTACCTCTGCCTGCAGTTTTACTTTTCTTATCTCACATGGCTCCAGGCTACGTGCTTTCTCTCAGGTCTCTTACAACCCACCAGTCTCCTTAGGAGTCTTCTAAGGTTATGAAGCCATGAAGGTGCACCTATGAAGGTGTTGAATCACAGTTGGCAGTGGATCATAGGCAGCTCAGCCCCAGGAAGGAGAGTGACAAGGGCCAGAGGACTACAGGGATTTCTCCCCACTTAACTAGGAATAGGAACTTTTCATTTTGAGGCAAATAGGTTGTTGGGAAAAGTTGAGAGAAGAGGAAGAGAAATTCCCAGCGGATCTTAGCACAGGGGCTGGACTTTCAGGCACCTTCTGCCTGTTCTCTTACACTTGGTTTCTGTCCTCATGCTAAACCCGTTGAACAGTGGAGTGGGAATGTGAAGAAATCATAAGGAGAAAAAGACTTGTCTAGCCCTGAAACTAAGCTCTGCTACACAGAGATAATATTAGTTTACGATCCAGTAATTACATAGTTCCTACCACATGTTTAATTAAACTAGATCAATGCATTTCCCACAAGGCCATATATTGGAGTGGTGAGGCCAAAGGAAAGGCCCCCTTTCTCTATCATTTCCAGAATTACCACTGATCTATCTCTAGTGTTTGCAGGAGATATAATGAGAAATGGGTTTAGTCCTGGTCCTTCGAAGAGTAGCACTCACCAGGTGCCCTCAGGTGCAAATCTGAGATCTGCTTCTCCTTCCTTACAGTGGGGCCATCACTTTGCATGTTGTGAATGACATTTTTGCTCTTCTCACTGACCTAGAGACCAGGTAAGGCAAAGCAAGAAAAGGGTGCAAAGTGCCCTGTGCATCCTCCCACTGTTGAGACATGCAGCCTTGGTACAGTTGCATTCCAAAAAAAAAAGGGCCAAAAACTCACGCCAAATTATCTTCATTACCAGAAGCCTTTACAGAATGATCAATGGATAAATGCATGCTGATATATTAACCCATATTGTCTACTCAAAGCATATACAGAACTGTGTATGCGTAGATGTGGTACAAGGTCAAAACAACAGTACAAGGTCACCCAGAAGTTCCCTGTCTTGGGGGAAATTTGAGTCAATGCAATTAGATTTTGGACCATGGATTATACTACTGCCCTACTGCCACTTTAACACGTTTACTAGGAGTTGTTGAATCATTTTATACTTTAATGCATAAGAAAACCATGTGCTTAAATTACTACCTCTGAAATTGCCATTTACAGCCTCACTGTTTTAAAAGAGAACTTCTCGTTATTAACATCTTCCATTGAAGAAACTTAATAACAAATAAAATAATTTCTTTTTTTTTTCTGCCTTGCACTAATTGTTTCTTAGTTTGAAAATAATCAAAACCTCTTACTTATCCTCAGTGAGACACATTTTTAATTACAGTTGCATGCAAATGCACATTATAAATTTGACCCAAGGAATTTAATTCTTTCATTATTTATGTAAGTAAGCTTTTCTTTTGGTGCTAGAAAACTAATTAGATTTTTAATTATAGAATATCAATATTTTGTTTTTCTATAAGAGTATACTGGATTTTCATCCAGTCATAAAATCTACAACCTACAATTAACACATTTATTAAATTCCAAAATGGAAGTTGGATGGGTTTTGGATTTTACACAAGATATAAAAGCTGATGTTACAGACCAAGAAATCAGACTGCACTGCATTAATTATTTAATTCAATGATTTGCATTTCACTAGTAAAAATAGGTTTGTTCGCTTTCTTCTCTCTTACTAGCTTGACAAGCAAACAAAATAAAATTAAAAACTCAATGGGTATGAAACAGAACTTACCTTATTTATCGCATACTTTTATGGTGCTGTAGACAACATTACTATTCTTGCTCTCTGTTTTCTCAGAGTTAAAAACAGATGTCAGATTTCTTTGCCCACTCAAAACCTGGCATTACCCATTACCATCCACATATGACTAAAAGAGCATTCACCATGGTTCAGCTAGGGAACCTAGAAGTTTGTTTCTGTCTTTTACATTTCTCTGCTTTTCTTCTATGTTTGCATTTTTGAAATAACATGCAAAAGATCACTAGTCTGAAATCAGACTAGTGACGTAAAACGTAAATAAGAATAATGACTGCAGGATCAAGACAGTCTATATGATAATGAAAACAGTATCTTTAAGGCATCCCAGAAAAAGTCTTGTTTTCTAACCCTGAAGCCCTTGTGACTGCTATTCACTCCCAGACAGAACCAGACACAAAAGCCATTTGCCTTGGATGCTGAGGCCCAGCCAATGACTTAGTTTTCTCACTGCCAAATAAGATGCCTTTAGTCAATAGGCAGATTCTTAAAATACTGAGTCTGCTGATTCCTATTGCTGTTGCCTGTGACTGTGGGAAGCTAGCTATGTTTTCATTACGGTTTCCTGAGCCTCATGGGTTCATCATCCTCATGAGACGTGATGGCTTTAATTAAAACAGCAGAATTTAGGAAACAGGTACCAAATTTGTGACTCATGAACTGGGCATTAAACACTCTATTGTAATACTAGGTGTCCTCCCATTACCTGTTTAGCACATGTGGCCAGACCCAGGACTCCGCTGAACACCTGAGGGAGACAAGGCTCAAGCCTTAACCCTAGGAACCCCTCACTCTTAACAATCCAAGCTCCACCCTTTGGTGACAGCTCCTAAAATCACGTGAAACCCTAGAACCGAGCTTGAAAGAAAGTGTCTTTAAAGTCCTTTAGAAGAAGTATCCTTTGCTCTGCAAAGTTTTCACTGGCAAGCAGAGACAACCAAAGGGCTTCTTTGGGAGAAACATGGTATCCAAGATTGATCTCCATAGTTTGGTTTGAGTTTTGAAATAATACAGGATGCATCATTTTATATTGAATATGAAACACTACTACATCTGGAGTTTAGTGGATTTTAACTCAGTATGGTTTGAATTTTGCCTTCCAGATACAGATTAAATTGGATAAAAAACTTAGTATGAAGACAGTTTACCAAGCCTACCTGAGGTATGGTACTAGGTTATGGTTCACTCCACCAGTGCAGAAAAGAAGGTGAGGTAAGTCTAATTCACCATGTCCTTACAGAGGAAAGAGCCAGGGTCATAGATTTTTTAGGTCCTCAGGGTCAGAGAGAGACAGGAATTATGTATGGAAAGACAGAGTCTGAGACCTAAAGATCTCCCAGTCAAATAATATTTGCATTAATCACTTCGCTGGGTTTTAATTTTTCTTGCTCCAAAAATACATGCAGATATAAAAATGTAAATGTGTAGATTCCTGACAAACACAATACTACACAATGCCAGTCAAAAGGGAAATTAAATTGTACAGGAAGCAGAGGAAAATTCCTTATGACATTACACTGGAGGGAATTATAAAAGAACTATAATTACATTATAGAAAGAGATGTAAGTTTTCTGTTTTAAATGTGATAAGACATTAAAACCTCACAGATGGATGACAGATGACAGAAAATAAAATTAGGTGTACTCTAACATAATGTTAGGTTGCTGTTACTGTACTGCAACTGGACGACTGCATACAAAAAAACTGAAGTGACCAAAATGGGAATGGCAACCAAAAATGATTTGCACAATTCACTGATTAATTCTGTGTCATTGGTCAATTTGCTTAAGGACTAATTTTCAAAAGGTGACACACGTAACTGGGCATGTGAACATGTACACTTCTTTGTGTGTGTAATACATGATGGAGAACAACTCAACATGTGATAATGGCCAGTTATTTGCCTGAGTTCAGTGTGAGTTCACTTGAATCAAAACTGAGTAAAGCCTCAGGATCTGGCACCCTGCAAAAAAAAAAATTCCAATGATGTGGACAGACCGTGATATTAAATATCTATTGCCAACTTTCAGTTGAAATGTTTTTATTTTTTCATGGAATGCCCCTGCTTAGGTACTTTGCACTTCTATTGCAAAATGGATGAGTATTTGATTATTCTCTTACTAGTTTTTCACATGATCTAAGTTTGTTTTCTATTTATAGACAGAAAGAAATCCCTAGATACATGGATAATATGTGTGTTCAGCAGAACTTGGTAACAAAAGAAATGAAGTTGATGACATCATCTTTACAAAAAAGAAAATAAAAAGTTTGATGATACAGGAGAGTTTTCCCTGCCTTTTAAATGTGCAAATAAAAAGTACTATATATTACATGTACTATATTGACCTGCAGCTTCAGTTGTGATGGGCTATAATCTTGAAAATGTCTTCATCTCTAGTACAGGACTTTGAATCACAGTAAAACCAGAAATATCCTATTATTCAGGGGATAACTGAAGCTGACTGCATGCAAACCACTGTAAAATTACTGCAGCTAAGAATATAGCAACAGTAGAAGAAAGTTTTCTTCTCATTTTTAAACCCACAAATCACACCAGATGAACTGAGTCATGCTCTCTTTCTAACAGTTATGAAGTTATTACTGACTTAAATCATAACTTGGAACAGTTAGTATAACCCACATGGTGCCTAGATATTTGAAAATTATCCTTTCCAGTATTATTTTGGAGGTCACACTTAGAAACTCTCCACTTTTGCAGTACATATGTGTGTATTTCATTTTGCATGCTCTTAATTTTATTCTTAAATTCCGTGGGCCATTTTCTTTAACACGCACTATCTCTGGGAACAAGCTGATGGTAACCATTAATTCTAAACCCATGAGTATCTTTCTCTTGCTGGAGATTTCAGTTTTAAATGCTTTTAAAGTCATGCTATGATATAGTCCAACAAGGCTAATCTGGGGCTGGATAGCTGACAAGGTGCATCAGATCCAGGTTTTGGTGTACCAGAATGTGATTTTGAGCACTGAAACTGTTCTGAGCACACCGAAATTCAGTCTCAGGCAGTAATTCTGATATGGGGGTTCTGATTTTGGCCACATACTTAATGCGTTAATACATTCCACCCAAACTAGTTAGCTTTATTTTTAATATGATTAAAACACAGAACTGAGAAACAACAAATCCAGATTAAGCTTTTGAAAAAAAAAAAAAAAAAAGGAATTGAAAGGTGAAACGCTTCTTAAGGATTCAGTGTTAAACTGAACCTAGGGATAATCATTCCTCTTTGCTCAACCTGCTTGAACCACTGGTTCCCAAATATAAATCAGGTATAAGAAAGAAAGTTCACTGATGACAGAAGTAGAAAACATGAGCAAAGTCATCAACTTAAAAGTTTACATTTGATATAAAAACCAATAAGAAGCACTAGAGTGAAATGTTTTTTGATTGGTAAGTAGAAAATCATTTATTGCAATCATTAATATAGTTGTCATGTCTTGATGGTGTTGATGAATAGAATTTATGTCAAGACTGGAAATATCAGCCTTTTTACACAGATGCATAAAAATTGATGGCATTTTATATGTGGTACCATCTGCTTTTTATAGGTTTTGTCTTCTCTGGATGTTTGCGTTTTAATTTATTCTCCCTGGGGAATTAATTTCTTTAATGTTGAGCTTGTTAATAGAAAGAAAAAATATATTGCTATATATATAATACAGCTAAATTATACAGCAAATTTATAATATGGCTATTTGACTGGATTTTGTTTCTGTTGAGAAGGTAAATAAAAAAAAAATTTTTATAAGTAACTGAAATGTTCTGATTTTCAGAAACACCTAACACCCCAAATCCTGTTTACTGAAGAAATTTTGGGCAGCTCTAAGAACCAATTCCCTCATTGCTACTTTACGGGGAGATTATTGACCTTATTTGACATAATTCACCTTCTCTTTTAGCCCAGAGTACACAGTCCACCTCATAATCAATTTCTCTCTCATATTTCTGCCCACAGCAGCAGGCATTATTGCCTAATGGGAACATAGTAATCAAACTACACCAGTGTCCTCCAAACCTTGAACCTGTGCCCAGGCTGTGAGTCTGGTGCCTCTACTAATTAACTATTCTAAATTTAGCTGTCAACATAAATTAGGAAATCCATTATCTCCAAATATGTGACCTGATAAAAGGAGATAGGAAAAGCATCCAGGACCAAGAAGGCACGAGGTACCAGCTTTGGGTTTTTCATGAGCTTCAGCTTCATATCAGTGGAAGTTAGGGATACCCAGTCCCTGGTGGGATGGGGTGGAACAGTGCCTTCCCATTTCTACAGTACTGGAGTCCTTACTTCTGTCAAGTCCCTTTCTATTGTCTTATTTTGTAAGCAAACAGGGGGGGAAACAGAGAGGTAGAATGCGTACAGTCATCTCTGCATTTTCTACTAACCAACCAGAGAAGCTGGCTGCACAAAGTGTGTGCTCACACTGGGACCCAAGAGAACCACCACACTCATCAAATCTAAACTAATTTGGGCACTATACCATGGCATACAGGTCACTAGGTTGGAAACAATGTCTAGGATTCTAGAGAATGCCTTGAGCTGTCTCCTATCTTAGCTGCACCACCATCAGTTCATGAACAAGCCAGCTCAAAGCCGTGTTGTAATCAGATGTTGCTCTGTTTTGCTCTAGGACTATGTACCTCTACTACATTCATTCCAAATGTGGTGGTAACATCATATGCTAATTATATACTAATGTTGAAAACTGAATTTTCAGTAAGAAATTATATTGCTACCCAGGGCATTTAAAACACAACATATCAAGATTTTGTACTTGGTTACTGCTGGTGAGATACACTGAAACAGTTACACTGGACTACAACAATTAAAATGAAATTTATAAGTATGAGGTAATTCTGCAGTGTCACAAAATTTAGAAATGATTGATTGTGAAGATCTGAAACATCTCTTAACTGATTAAACAGTAATTTATTTATCTAAATGTGGACTTTCTAGACAGAATCATTAGGTGTTTTCTATATAGCAGGAAGAAGGGGAAAAAAAAAAGTTGCCAAATTCTGTTTTTCATCTGTGTAAGATAACTTTGCAATGGAGCTGTGTCATAATTTGGCTTATACTACTAGCTGACATGTAATTTTATCTAAATTATTTAGGCAGTAAAAAAAACAGACAACAGTGAGGAACTTAAGGAGAGTCTAAAAATTGTGAAATGAGAACCGAAATTATATGAAATTAAATCTAACATAAATAAGCATAAAATAATACATACACAGAGAAATGAACTGTCTTTGATATGTCAGTATTCATCAGGATAAAACGTGATCTCTTACCTTCCAAGAGGAAGCTCTAAGTGAGAGCTCATTTTGAATCATCTTTAACACTCATGTAAGACAGATACAGATGTAAAGAACTCATAGCCTAAGCAGCTATTATGTTCACAAACAACCTCTCTTTGAACCTCATCTTCCCTTTATTCACTCTCTGAGGTTCCTTCCATTCATTTCTGTTGCATCATACTCATCCAGGACTTTCAGCAGAAGAAGCTACTAAAGCTTAGGCACATTTTTGTCTGTCATAAGATGCTTCTCTTGTCCTGCTCTTACTACAGAGGAGCTTACAAATATTTGAGACAAAGGAGTGTGGTAGAAATTCATTTGTGCATTTACTGATTCAGTGTGCGAGGTCAGTTATCTGGTGTGATATTCAAATTACCTTGCATTTACCATGTGGTGTGAGTTTCCTGTAAGTCTGTAGTTTTCATCAGCTGCTACACAGTAATCACTCACAGATATGTTCTTACCTGGGGTAACTGTAAGGCCGTTTGAATTGACCTGTATATTCACATCTATTTATCCGGATATTTTCCTGACTACCACAACAGTGGTGTCAGTCTGTGGACAGTGGACAACTCTGGATTCAGGCTGTGTTGGAGTCCAATATATGCAATGTTTTTTTTCATGTATATGCATTTCTTTTTATCAACACATTCACAGTATTTACAAGACTTATCACTGTATTTACAAAGGCTCATCACTCTTTCTCATGTATTTATAAAGCATGTAACTATTATCTCTTTTTGCTTACACATAAAAATGAATAAAATAGAAAAATAAAGCTTTGACTTAAATCTGTTTTTCTCATGCTTTTGCAGGGAGTTTCCTTCCGTGTTCATCACCAAAGTCCCTTCATTCAGGTACCCCAGAAACGGAGTTGTCGCTCTCTGAGTTCACAGGTGCAAAGAGGAATTAAACTGAAATAGTTTGCTCACACTGTTGCTGATTGATTCTCTTCATTTTGGGCAATGGCTATTAAGACTATAGGTCCTTGTATTCAGACAGTCTCTGGGAATTTTGCCAAGGTTGAAATAAGAGTGAAAGGAAAAATAATAATACAGTAACCAATGTCCCACCTTAACAACTTCCCCCTCATTCAGAATTTACACAAGTAGTCCTGTGATTTATCTTAGTTGATCTAACCTACTTTTACTATGATTCATATATTTTCACTTTTAGTGCAGGTGATATTCTATGATTTGCTTATCAACTGTTTATCAACATTTAACCTCTTGAGCACTCAAAAAATTCAAACCAAAAGACAAGAGAAAGGAAGCAATTGAAACTGCCTATGTGTGTGTCTGCACATAGGTACTACTTACAATAGAAAGAGCTTGGAACATAGAGGGAAACCAAACAAGCTAATATATGTTTCTTGTGGACTTTTGGTTTCACACAGGGATAAGAACTGAATTTTATTCTTTCGTTGAAGGGTACTTTAACAGCAAAAGTCATACAATCATAGAATGGTCAGGGCTGGAAGGGACCTCCAAAGGTCATCTAGTCTGACCTCCCTGCAGTCGCAGGGACACCCCCGACCAGCCCAGGCTGCCCAGGGCCTCATGGAGCCTCACCTAGAATATCTCCAGGGAAGGGGCCTCAACCACCTCCCTCGGCAACCCATTCCAGTTTCCACCACCCTCAGAGGAAAGAAGTTTTTCCTAATATCCAATCTAAACCTACTCTTCTCCAACTTAAAGCCATTGCTCCTCGTCCTGTCACTGCAGGTCTTTGTGAACAGACCCTCCCCAGCCTTCCTGTAGGCCCCTTCAGGTACTGGAGGGCTGCTGTCAGGTCACCCTGGAGCTTCCTCTTCTCCAGGCTGAACAACCTCAGCTGAACAACATCAGACTGTCCTTGTCGCAGAGGTGCTCCAACCCCCAATCATTCTCCATCAAGTCCATATCCTTCCTATATTGAGGACTCCAGACCTGCACACAGTACTCCAGGTGAGGTCTCACCAGAGCAAAGTGGCACAGTAAAATGATATTTAACTTCCAGAATGAGACTTGGGTGTGACAGGTATTTAATTTTCAGTCTCTGCAAACCAAATATCAATCACCCTGTCTGTGTTTGAGAGGAGATGAAAGAGCAAATAGTAGAGCAGAAGGATACTGAGGCTAAAATCTTTCAGATGATTGTGAATATACAACTCTGTAAATACTGATGGTTCTTGGCAATACAAAAAATCCTATCAATTTGTTGCCAGGGAGCAGGGAAATTAAACCGGATTTCAAAAGCCATTCAGCATGAATTGAATAATGAGATCAGTTAGCACTTCCACTAAATTATTGTGAGTCTCATATATACAACCACATTATCTCATATCTTCTTCCTCATAGGCAGTAAAGCTTGCCAAGGTAATCAAGCCTACAGTACTAGCAGACACAGAAGTGGCCATTCATATCATATAAGAAACCACAGAAGTTGGATTTTAGGGATAAGAAATTAATGAAACTCAAACAAGCTGCTTCTAGTAAAAAGTTCATAGTTTGCCTTACAAATCCTAGAGCTGCTAAAAGAGTAGAGTGGGAGCTTTGATGTGTTCTCTGTGTGACTATCTGTATTAGTCCAAATAGACTGTTAGCAAAACAGGTGCTTTTCCCTGAGTATGTTTTATGGATACAGATATTTTTTTATTTGGATTTATATCACCTTTGTGATGTACCATTGCTAAGGAAAAGCACCTGTATGTCTTTCAAAGGATGTCAGTTCTCCCCTCGAGTACACTAAGATCAGTGGGAGGCACAGGGCTGCCAGCACTGTTGGGCTCTCACTTTGGCTGGAGGCTTTCAGGGCCCTCCACAAGGTAAACGGTCCAATCTGTGTTGCCTATTTCTCTTCTTCCTGTGAAGGACAATCAGGTGGAAATATTTCATACAAAAGTACCTATTTTCTCAGTGTTTGGCATGGACCTTGTTTTTCTTTGCAGTCTTTCCTTTTCCTCAGGCAATGAGTTCTTCTGCCTTGAACTTAGCGTTTCCAGCTTTTATGCTTTCTTTTTGCTTGTAACGGGGAAAAGAGAAAACAAATAGAATATTTCGCTTGCTTAAATTCAGCAATCCAGTTGGGAGCACACAAAGGGAGGGAAAAGGAGTTGAAGGCTGTTCAAAGAAGTGGGAAAAAAGGCTTAGGCAGATGGGAATAGCACCAGAAAAATTTTTGTGATGGTTTCAATTCATGGCATCCTAATTCACACTAAAAAATGGCAGATTTTAAACTGAGGGATATTTCAGGGAGTATAGGGCAAAGAGCATGTTACCCATGGGCAAGAGACCTCTGAGGGAATTTGGGATTAAATCACAAGGAAGAGTTTCTAGGCATATGCTGAAGTTTTAGCCTGGTTAGCAGATACTCTACCAAGATTTTGCCTAGTTTGGCCCGGGCTGCAGCTTGTAACCAACATAGATTCTCCTGCACAAATAGTGGTCTCTGCAGTTTGTGCTCTAGTTTGAATCAGGTTTCTGTGAAATAAGAGCCAATGTCCAGCCTAGGAGAGGATCAGATTTGTGCAAATTACAAAGTATATGCGTATGTCTAAAGACGATGCTAGACGGGCAATTTTAACTAAATGCAGAGAGCGGCATTAACCTCCAGGAACTGAATTAATCAAATGCCTCTGCAAATAAATTTACTGGACTTCCGCAATTGTATGCAATATAGCAAGAGCTCTTTGAATTTACATTGAAACTACACTAATTCTTTAAACTAGTCAAATTTAATTGCATATTGTACTTTATCATGGAGATAACAGTATTTTCTTAATACGTACTGGGGATAGAGGGAGAAAATTACTTTAGAAATTCCAATTAAGCATAAAAGGTGGGAATTAATGACATCTTGGAAATAATTACAGTGCACATAAGACTGGGAACTTAACATGTTCAGTAACACTTAACTTTCCAAAATAAGCTATTAGAAGTGCAAGCCACATTACGCATCCCAGGAGTTTTTAAGAAGTCTGTTGATAGAAAAATATTCTTACTGAGGTTCTTGTTATTGATCTCTATTTTTTGTTAAATGCACTAAAATTCTGCTGGCAGTGACTACTTCATTATTGCAGAAATAGGCACTCCATAAATGTGACAGAAAACCACACATTCAGAGTCACTCCCCATCTGAGCTAGTGTAGCATGATAAACCTGGCCATTAGGCCTTGAGTGCAGCCATCCAGCCGGTTCCTTATCCACCGAGCAGTCTGTTCATCGAATCCATAACTTTCCAATTTTGAGACTAGGATGTGATGCGGGACAGTGCCAAATGCTTTCATTGCTGCTGGTGGAAGATTAATATATACTGACATGTGTGTATGATCCTTACGATCCCTTACGATCCATTACCCTGCACAGTAGGCCTTTCTAGGTGGGAAAGTACCTTTTATTTAGGAATACCATCAGTCAGCTCTCATTATACTTACCCTGTGGATCCATACAGATATAGTATGGCCACTTAAAATGAGTTAAAAAATTTTTGAAAGATGGTTTTAACCCAGAGATTTGTGGTGGACAAGTATCTTTTATCCAAATATATCACATTTCATGCCACGCCGGGCATCATCCATCTTTATACAATCAGTTGACATAAACTTCATGACGTTTTAGGATTAATTTGACAGAAATACAATCAGACTCACATGTGATCTGAATGAAGTCTTTTTTTTCAGGAGACGTGAGAGTGTTAATAAAGCAAGGCCTTTAGCACTGTTGTTTGACCTCGGCATGCTTTCAGAGGAATGAAGAATGAACTCCCAGCTGACTCTACACAGAGCAAAATTAGCCAGCCCATCCTGATCCCCACCACTGGGCCAGCTGCAGCCAAACTCACTTTGCTAGAAATTTCTGTTTTAGCTAGCAGTAGACTCATTAATTTGTCTGAATGATCACCTGGATAACAGCCATAGCAGAAACAAAAATTAGCCTGACTTTTATATAGTGAAAAATCTCCACAAATTTACAAGATGTTGTTTTTGCATAGCTATAATCCTCTGTTATTTAATCTTTGAGTTTTTCAGTGATGGTCCTTCTCCTCCTGCAAACCCTTTAACTAGTTCTCCCCAGCAAGAGCCAGGGATCGTTTTGGTAGCTGAGGTATCTCTTAAAGGGGAAAAATACAGGGAAGGAAAGAACAACACAACATCTGCCTGTGTTTCTTTAGTGCCTGGTACCCAAAATTCCCATTATGGTGGCAAAGCTCTGCAGTGCACAATATATTCTGGCTGCTCTCCCTTTTGTCCTTGACATGCCTCTCATATTGTGGGCCACAGGGACTGATGAAGAGATAGCAACGACAGTTTTATGCCAGCTGCAGATTTCTCTAGGCCATTCCTCTGCTGCACATTAAAGGCTGCTTCAAGGTCCCTTTATGTTCCTTGTGGGTGGACCTCAGCACAGGCATGAATCTGGCCCTCAGAGAGTTTTGCATGATTTAAGTTCTGTGATTGTTGTAGGCTTTAAAGGATGTTGTTTGGCTAAAGTTCTGCATGCAGTTTGAAAGTTCATTCTAAATTTTGCCTTCATCTCCCTGTTTGGTCATGACTGTGTCCAAAGTCTTATTTAACAAATCTTATTTTGCTCTCTTTCTCTGACACTTGCTTAACTCCGGTGATTTAACACTGAAGCCTAAGCCATAGTGATCTAATTAAGGAGGGAGAGAAGATAATGTTACCTGCTGTGGTACCTTGTATGGTATACCTACTATACTAAGTGATTATACAACAGACTACATCTGAAACATTTTAGGCGGTGTTGCTGCAACTGGTGAAGGTGACTAACTTTATTAGACAGTACATAGGGGATCTGTTCTTCTAACTAGAAATAACCTGACAGTTCAATTTATTAAAAACTATTCCATAGATATCTTTATTTGCAGTAATTGATGAATCTCTCCTATCTCATCTGATGTGCAGTCTGCATTACACCAAAGGAAAATATGAAAGGCTCTTATCTGTCAGCAAAAGGAATGTGTATCCTTGCAACACAGTGCAACGAAAAGAGTGAATATAATTTTTAAGTGGTAGAGGAAATTCTAGTATTTTCATAGGTTTCCAGTTATTTTGTCATTCTTTTTCATTTTAACAATGACTGCAGTATATTGCATCAGATATGTATCTGCTGCTTGCTGAAGTAGCTGGGCACATTTCATAGATTAAGAACTTCCTTGTTGAAGGAGCTAATCCTGAAAAAGCATTTTTATACAGCATTTTTCCTAGTGTGAGACATTAAAATACTTATTAGAGTGAGGTATTTCTGGAAGAAGTCTTAAGAGATAGACTGCACAAAATAGTGATGTTGAGATTGAAGGCCTTGAATATACTCAGAAGAGCTAGGATGTAAGAACAGACATTACTCTTGATCTTAATCTTGACATTGAAGGCTTGAATGCAGGAACCTGAAAGAAGTTGTCACTAAAGTACTTGTAGTAAAGGTAAAAGTGCCTAGAAAATCATAAAAGGATTCTCTTCCCCTGGAGGCGTACAGAATATATAGAATAAAATGTGTTTCCATAGCCAAGTTTTCAATATCCCTTCCTTCATGTGCCTACAGTCATTCTAGTATCACTAATTGCCAAGGTCATTTTGCCCCATAACTATTTTGAAATTTAGGTCATTCACATTGTAAGTACTCAAACCTGGATATAAAGCAGATACTTTAACATCAGAAGCACCTTCTCGTGGACACAAACCGAAGTTACACCCAGACAGATTAGGTATTTACCATTACAGAAAAACAGTCTTTGTGTTTTATTTTTTAATGGGAAATAAAACCTTACAAATTTGAGATTAGCATGCAAGCTTCACTAGGAATGGGATCCTGAAAAAGTACCAGAAGACACAAGAATTAGAGGCCGTGTCTCTGGTATGACCAGGCCAGCTCACTTCAATATCTGTGGCTTCATTTCTCCACTTTTAAGTGGAGCTATGTAAGAATTGTTTAAACAGTTAAAAATAACCGAATGTAGAGGCAGAAGGTGGATTTTCAGATTCTTATTTCTATTATTAGTGTCTTATATGTGGTTCATTAAGAACTAGCTGCCAAACGTCAGCTCTGGGTTTGATAAATTGTCCATATAGTGAATTTCTCTTATATGGCACATACCCTGTTACAACAGCCTTGAAGAAATTGTCGTTTTCCCCTACTGAACAACCTTGAAAGCTTGAAGTTCAAACAAAGATTTGTACTTCATCACTTCTACAGTCTGCCAGTAGAGGCTTCATTTACACAAAAAGAAGGCTGGAGAAAGAAATCCAGCTTCCAAGAACAAAAGTATGAAAAGACTGTTAAGCTATTCTAGTCATATGTGATGAAGTATTGTAAGAAAACAAAACTTTATCGAAGTCTTTATCAAAGAGAGAGCTGCTCATAGCACTGGGTTGGACCTGTGGTCCTGAGCAGAGGTGTGATGTTCCTGCTGCCATCAGCCTGGACCTTGCACCGGCTCTGCAACCAGCAGTTGACAGGGATCCACCTCACCTCACCTCACCTCACCTCACCTCAGAAATTGCTTTAAGCAATACCTCACTCTCTTCCAACTGTTTTTGGATGAGCTATAGGAGTCAAAGAAGGAATGGTGCTGTAGAAGGAGCAGCCAGAGGATCTGCCAGCATTTGGGGCATAATCTAACATGCAGGTTTAAGATTTTTTTCTAGAAAGTATAGAGGAGATTAGAAGCTTGTATCATTGTGAAACCTCTAGATCTGTGATGCCACTGAACTTGTAAACATCAAATAAGAGTAGAAACCTGTTCATAACAGGTTAAAACTTTCATTCCTCACTGATTTTCTCAGAGATGAACACTGCAGTTCCCGTTCATCCTCTGACCCAGAAAAATGGGTTGGCTTTGCACAGCCAGGTTATAAATCTCCAGTTTGCCAAGTGGAAGACTGAAGTGTTGTGTTCTGACACATGAATTTGAAAGCCAGATCTGCCTGTTGGTTTTTTCATCATAAAGTGTTTTCCCCATTAATAAAAACAGAAAACATAAACTCTGAGGAAGAAACAAACATTTATAGCATGATCACGGAAGAATAAATATATATGTGTGTATTCATGAATACATAAATAAACATATATTTATATACAAGAAAAACTGAAATCAATATTTCCTATGAAAACTAGTGTGTCAGTTCAAGAAATAAATGAAAGTTCAAGTCTCCTCTTGATTTTAAACAAGTGCTGTGAGCCAGGTTTTTTTCACATTTTCAAAATATAATGCTGTGATGCTTGCCAAAAATCCTTAATTAGATCAGAGGAGCAGCAAAACTGTCAGATGAAATAGCAGAGTGCAACGAAGGAATAAAATATTCTGGGGTAAATTGGATAAGCTCATTCAGCCAGTTTCGCCAGGCTACTTTTCTACAATGATTTGCAGACTGATAATGAGGATAGGGTTTTTCTCAGTAACAACAAAACTCATTCCTCAAACACATTTCATTTGCAAACCCCCAGAAATTGTTTATAACTAACATAAACAATCAACATCCTTCCTTCACACATAAATTGTGAACTTCTCATGAACTCAATGACTTAGTAATTTAGGCACCTCTCTTGTATTAGAGTGTTGCAGTGAGGCTGAGGCCCAGCAATATCTCTAGTTTCACAAACTATTTGAACCTTCACGTATTTGGAAGAAGGTGCCAATTCTTGGAAAGACAGAGTAAGAGAAGATGATGCAAACCACAAAAACTAGGCTGTAAGCCATGTTTCACCTGCTTCCCCCATTTATTTAGAGAGTTCAAATAAAATATGATGTTCAGGATATTTCTCCTGACATAGTATATCCACACAAAAACATTTCTAAGAAACTAAAAAATAATATTTGTAATACAGACTGTGAGACTTTTTTTGGTGATAATTTTAACCTTTTTTCTGTCAATTGTCCACCATTTGATAGGTGCTGTTGCCACACGTCTAGAGTGAGAGCAGGGCCTTTGATCCTCAGGGTATTTGACCACAGGGAAGAAATAAACCACACAACCTTACGATGCAGGGTGTGAAAACCAGACTATGCATTATTTTAAAGAGGCCCTTCCAAACTGTGAGCTGAGTACTGAAAATGCTACACAGCTATTCTGTAAATGACTTGCCTTTTGTTAAGCCGAACACAGCTGGTCAGGATAAATTCTGCTTTACCAAATCACCTCCCAGACACCAGAGAAGGTTATTTTTTTACAGAAAATGAGCACTGAGATACTGCCTTTTGGAAGGAAAGAGTTAAGAAGTCTTGTCATCTGATGTAAGTTTTATCTGCTGACACAGTAACTTGCACTCACAGCCACTATCAGGAAGTTAACAAGTACTTCTAAATACATCTTATGTAGTTCACCTACAAATTTTAATAAAAGCATTTCATTAAAAAAATTAGAGGCAAACAATGTTTTGAACACCTCGGTGTGATTTGAGCAGTTATTTGGGAAGGTTTTATTCTGAAATGAAGAGCAGTGATGCTTTTCTTCCAGAGATACAAAAAGCCTTTCATCATTCAAAATACTTTCCTGACAATTAGGGAATAGCATAAGTGAGATCGAAGTCACATCTAGCCCTGCTAAATTCTACATGCTGAAAAACAAACTCCGAGAAGTTATTACTTCTACTGTTCCTAGTCTCCAATGGCCTTATTTTCATCACTTTTATCTCAGTCCTTCCCGAACCCACTGACGAGACAATAGGCACTGCAGAAGGTCCGTGTCAGCATGTAATGGTTTCTTCTGCAACTCCCTGTTTCTTATTCTTCCTTGCTCCTCACTTCTTACTGGTCTCAGCTTCAGTGTGGCTCCCAGATGGGCCACAGCCCCTCAGGAGTTTCCCTGTCCCAGCATGGGCTCCCCACAGCCCCAGTCCTCCTAGAGCTGTGCCTCCTCTTTCCATGAGTGCATCTCCAGCCACGTACCCAATGATGTCTCTTTCCACATCTTCTCCATTTTGTATCTCCAAAAGTGTCTCCTCACATTTCTCCTCATGTATGCCCTTTTTATATGTTCTCCTGTGCCTCCTTCTGTGTGCTCTAACATGTGTCCTTTTCCTTCTCCTTTTGTAATTCTTCACAGGTGTTGTCTGGTGTCTCCCGCTAACAAGAATTCCCTGTAATATTTTCCTGTTCATCTTCTAAGTCTTCAAATTAGGCATTTGTCCTTTAACTTTCCTAGCTTCTTTTCACTTTCAGCTTCTTTGGGAAGGAATTGAATTGTTCTCCTACACTTTTAATGATTAAACGAAACATTTTCCACGAGGTAATTTTGATAAATAGAGTGATTTTACTTTGACCCTGTGCAGTTACTTACAATGCATACACTGAAGACTGGCACTGCACATTGAAAGCTTTTTGAAGTATTGTTAATGGTTTCTAGTTATAGTACACAAACTATGGGAGCTCTTCACTGGCAATACTGGCACCAACGCACGCCTACTGGAATCCATCCTGTTGTGTCAAACTGCTTTACAGCCCACCAGAGATGAAGATGACTGCAGGAGAGATTGAGTTGCCATTAGAGAAATCTTCCTCTGGATGCATCAGTTCCATTTAAAGTGATTATACCAACTGTAAATAATAACAGTAATAATATATTCTTGATGGGTATAGTTTTCTTCTTAAATACAGAGAAAAAAAATGTATCCATAAGTGCTTAAAAATTATATGGACTGCTTTAAATGTAAGTTCGTTTGAGTTTTTGTTAATGTCCCATGCTCTGCCATTGAGAAATGCTCTGTCTATCAGAGACCACACAGGAAAATCAGAAAGATAGAACTTGGAGCTCCATTCCCAGGGTGGGCTGTAGCAGTCCCTGTCTCCCACGGAGAGGGGGTGTTCATGCCCATCCACATAGCATAGTTTGTTTCTATCCAGTATCAACTTTAAGGAGCATATATTTGTCAGCAAGTTTAGAGAGAAGACTACCAAGAGGTGTGGTTGAATGTAAGCCACACTTGTAAGTCTCTAGCATGTAGACAGAGCCAATCACATCCTAACAGAAAGTAAGTAACATTACCTCCACAAGGGGCAAGCAACTTGTTTACAGTGAGATTAAGTACTTGGCTGGTCACCACTTCCATAATGGCCACCATCAGATTTTTCTGCCTTGCAGAGACCAAAGGTCTAAGCAATCTGAATCAAATCAGTAATGCTTTGGGAGTAGTATTAAAACTTGATGTATTGATTTTAAGAAGTAAATACCAAACCTTTCAAATCTGAATACGGAAGTGATCTGAGTAGATCCCCAAGGAGAAAATGACCAAACATTACTGCACTTGTCCAGAATCCCAGTTGTCCTCACTGAAAGTAGCACCAGCAGTAACTGGTCTAACTGTTGGTTCTCAGATTAAATATACACTCAAGAATTTTTCAGCTCCTTACCTTGTAGAAACCCTTTATTGATAGCCTGCAGTGCAGTATTTTCTATAAGAACCACTTTCATTTGCATGCAATTGTATATACAGAAGTGAGCTGTACTGTTAGTATTTAGACTGCTGTAAAAGTGGGAAAGTCTTTTACCTTAGAATTTTTTTATGTTAAGGTGGCATGCCAGTCACTGGGGACTAGTGATCTGTAAACAGAGATCTAGTCTACTCCCATGTGACCAGCAATTTTATATGATCAAATATCCCTATGAATTAGCAGACTGCTTCTTCATTCAACTGCACCAGCCAGCCTAGGATCCTGAAATACAGGGTAGCAGTTTGAAGATGATGTTGTTTAGTGCTAAGCATTAGCCAGAGCACCCTGACACAGACGTGCAGTAGGAGAAATGATCTGAATCTTGAAGATTTCCTACAAGTTTGCAACGTTCCAGTGTGAGTGTCGTGGTTTGGCCTCAGCGGCAACAAAGAGCCACGTGGCAGCCCGCTCGCGCTTATCTTCCCACGGCAGTAGGAGAGGGTTGGAAGGAAGAAAAAAGGCAGACTCGTGGGTTGGGACAAAGAAAACTGTTTAACAGAACAACAAGTATTACAGGGAAACAGTAACACCGATGCTAAAGGCAAGCCCTGATTTAATTCAGAGACTAAAATCCCTCTAGGTTGTGTTCTTGGGCTGACATTCCCAAGATTGTTTCTAATGTAAACCTCCTGCTGCAGTCCCCCAATATAACTGCTGACTGATTAATTTCTGTCTGATTCCTCAGAAGAATAAGTAGGTCTGGCAGTGGGAAGGCTGCTAGATGAGGGGATAAATGTTTTCTGGATATTAAGTAAAAATATCTACACAAATATTTGCCTTAATGCACTGTTTATTACTGTCAAAACAATGGCAGAAGTCAGGGAATTTGCTAATTCTTCAGCAGCAATGCTGCTCTATCCTAATGTTTAGCTTTTTAATATAGAATTATAAATACAACTTAAATTCAACCCACCAAGGCAAAAGTAAATTGAATAAAAACACATGAAAATGAGAGCACTCAATGTGCAATAGAGACTCCCAACATATTGACAAACATGGTAGTTTATACTCCTGAAAAAAGCAGTTCAGAAATCAGAAGAGACCAACAATTTGTCAAAACATAAGTAAGTTGTCTCTGTGGACCATTCTAGGGCACTTGTTTGAGGCAGAAGAGTAGAATAAATTAATGTTTCACCACCAAAAACACTGGGGTTCACCAAAGGTAAACTTACTTCCTAACATTAGCCCAGTTCAACTTGTTTACCATTTCTATTTCATTCAAACCCAAAAGTGCAGCTCATGACAGATACGACAAAGGCCGATTCTGAAAGACACATTTGAGAAATCTGACAACACATTCACTGAACTCACACTTAAAATGCATACCAAATCCATTCTGACTGTTTTCTGAGGCTTTGGGATTTTACTTCACAGATAGACCAGCCATATTCATTTCAGGTAACAAATAAAGTTGTTTCTGATGATGTTTCAGTTGGGGGATCCCATAGAAAAATGAGACAAATTCCTGAAACACCTGCAAGTCCTAAATCTCTGAATGTGACAGGATTTGCTGGTATATTCAGAAACTATGTTCCTGATTCTGACCATCTCCATCCAGCCGAGGTCCAGCATGTCGTCACATGAGGGGACCTGTTAACCTCCACTTGGACTTGCAAAGATACTGTGACCTTTCAAATGTGATGCTATTTACCACCAAAAGAAAGATTCAAAGTCATAAAAAGTTGGAGTTGACTTGTCAGATTATTCTAGCTATGGAAATGAGAATTTGGTTCAAAATCTCTACTAGGCAAAATAATGATGAATACACAAATGACCTTGCAAAGATATCCTACTAGTAATGGCAGCCAGTCTACAGTTTATTTTGTTACTGAAAAGAAACGTGTATTTCTCTCAAACTAAAGCAATCCGCCTTTCAAACTAGCATTTAAGCAGCTAGATGTTTTCTTAGCAAAAATCAAACCTAGTTAACAGAACAACACAAATATTCATACAACAACCTGTCACTGTGATACTTTTTACTAATGAATTTGCTTAGTTATCTTTTCAAAAGAGACAATATAAGACCTGTAATTGGTAACCATGATCTTGACAGTCCTTCAGCAACGTCTTACAGCAAGTGTGCTACAGCTGAAAAGTTTATAATGTAGCACATATACTCCTAATAATGGACATCAAAAACACGCTTCACAACATCTCTATTACATCTGTTATATAAACTGCCATAATAAAGTACCACATGGGATCACTTTCAGCTATTTGAAAAGCATTAAAAATTTGAACAGGAACATCCAATACTCAACTTCCATGACTGAATATGTAGAGATGCACCATGAAATACAGTGCCAACTAACAGGACTTTACAGCACTCTGGATGTTAGAAAAATCACTGTATGACAATAGACACACAAAATAAGTCATGCGTCAGCCTACTGACACTCACTATTATAATATATCTGTAACACCCAGGACTTCTGGGAGGTGATTGGTTCCAGTCTCATAACGTGGGTTATGCAATATCATACCCTTTCACGTGGAAAGGTCAATTTATATTGTTTTCATATTAGATGCTACAGGCACCATGGCATTCTTTCTGTCTTTGCATTTCCCCTGTGCCTTTTTTCCCTCATTTTCCTTCAGCTCTTCACTATATTTGTTTCCAAAAGAATCTCTGCACATTTTCCAAAACTACAATCAATGATCTCCTTTGTACAAGAGTCACAAACTCAGACATCCCAGAGAATAAAAAAGGAACATTAATATAGGTATTGAAGGGCAGAGATCCTGGGCCAAGATCTAACTTACTGTCTCAGCTCTGCTTTAATATCAGTCTTGACAGATTTGAGTTGTCTCTTCACCAACACAAAATCTCTATCCTACAAGCTTTTACTTTAAAAAATTATAATTACTCAATGAACACAAAACTCAACTCATTTGCAGCTATATTTCTATCCCCCAAATCCCATTGTTTTATTTGCATGAATATTTCACAGAAGCATTTTTGTTTGTTTGTTTTCAAATCTGTGCTGACAAGCCTTCCTCAACTTATGATGTAGTTCTTCCCTATCCCCCCATACTGCTGTGCTTATTAAATTACTTATTAATAATAAACAATTATTTTTAGAAACCGGACTACAAAGAGGTCTTGCTGACACTGGTGCTTAAGGCTGTGCTGACACCAGCCTGCCTTGTCTGCTGTTTCATGTTTTTTGTTCTCACCTGTCTCTGGTGCTTCTGTCCTTATGCTCTCTTATAAAATGCCAAAGCAGCTATTGAAGTCATGAATCCTACGGCTTCTTTTACTTTTCTCTAGTTAGTAATAGGACCACTCTGTTCCAACTGAAGCCTCAGTTCTTGGAATTTATGGGAACCTAATCTTGTAATCTCTCCTGTTCAGTAAAAAAGCAGAGCAATCCTAGTTAAAGCAAGAGCTATGGGAGCCATGGGAACAGAGGTGGCAACATTATTTTTGAGGAACTGTTTTCCCAAATAACAAAGGCAGTTTAGAGATTGCAAGAGCACGCCAGCCCATCAGCATGTGAGACTCCTCTTTGCCTCATTTCTTCTTGCTTGGTAAGAGGAGAGTGACAGATTTTACTTTGGGGACCCAAGAGGTCCTGCTGAGCAACGTACCACTAGTTAAAGCAAACAGCTCATCATACAGGAGGAAGAGATCTGAAAAGACGGAAATGAGGCACATAAATGGGAAGGAGAGATCTGTGTGAGAGCAAAAGTGTTGAAGAAAAAACAAAAGACAAAAAAAAAAAAAAAAAAAAAAAAAAAAAAAAAAAGAGGAAAAAGCAATAAAATACAGATGGAAAGGTGAAATAACTACAAACCCAACCTGTGCAGGAAAACATCATAAGCTTCATGGGCTGCAGCCCTCTTCTAAACTTCCCGAAGGATCAGCAGGCAGTTTGAGCTGACCGTAAGGTGCAAAGCACCTCCTGACATTTATGGGAAGGGTCCTAGGGCGAGGGGCACTTTTGCCTGTGGCTACAGCAGTATCATCATTTTGCTGGCCCTCATGCTTCAGCACATCAAGGCCAGATTGTCCTCTCAAGCTCTGTACATAGGGATGTTTTTTTCTGGTTCTTGTGTTCAGGTGACTAGTCTTCCACTGCTGACATTTAACACTGTTCAAGGCAAAGAGGCTTTGTGACCAGACCTCTTTATCAGCAAAAAAGTAAACACATTTGTAGTGTTACTAAATTCTGTTCAGCTGCCTGAAATTAAAACCAGACTGAGTGATAACAAGCTCTAATACCCTGACACTCAAACAAATCAAAGACTACTTTAATGGGGGCTGTGAAAAGTCTTTTGAAGAAATTCCAAGGGTGAAATACTACACAGTAGCAAACACTCTCTTGAGGAACTAGTAGCTTTTCCCCTTCAAACAGTGTTAATACAAAAAGACATTTAGATCTTCTGATACTACCAAAAAAAAAAAAAANAAATAAATATCTTCGCCCACAACGTTACTCCATTCCACCAGTTCATGCAACAATCTTCTAAGTTTCATCAGCTGATGAGAGGCGATCTGGAAGAGCTCTAGTGAAGACTATATAACCCATAGCGTTACCTCTTGAATGTGGCTGTGGAGCTCTCTTTCTCCAGACTAAATGGAAGGACATGTCCAGGAAACAAAGTTCCTTCTTGGGTAAGGAGATCCACATCTGATAGCTTCTGACTCTGAATTGCGTGTGCTCCACAAGATTTTTCAAGACAACTTTTAGAAAAGTTGAGTGAATAGATACTTTCTTAGAGAAAATACTTCAAGGTAAGGAGACTGATACTAGTTCTGTTCATGAAGCAGTGTCGTCTGCCAGTCTCTTTTGGTGACACAGCTACACCCACAGATGTCCTGCTTCACTATGAGCTCCCTCATAAGGGCCTCTTTCCTCAATACCTGAGGGATGCTCTGTGCTACATTAAACACCACCTTTACAAAGAACTGCAGATGTCCACA
Source organism: Thinocorus orbignyianus (assembly GCA_013400375.1). Taxonomy (NCBI): domain Eukaryota; kingdom Metazoa; phylum Chordata; class Aves; order Ciconiiformes; family Thinocoridae; genus Thinocorus; species Thinocorus orbignyianus. The sequence continues at coordinate 59,516 of VXBW01001614.1, forward strand.
TCTCTGCCTCGCATTGTGCTGTAGCCACTTTTACATGAAGACCAGAAACAGATCCAGCCATCCTCTGCCCTTGCCACCCACCAACACCTCTTTGGGAGTTTCTGCTCAGTCCCCTCCTAAAGCCGGTTCTGAATGATGAATGTAGTCCATTATTAGCAAAGGGTGACAAATTCTACTTGGAGTATTTTGATATCTTAGAGACAAGTCATGGGAATTCCTTATTTTGTAATATCACAAGTCCATTCCAAATAGAGAAAATAACTAATATAAGAATAGCTTGCTTTAGCTCCAAAGGTACAATCTGCTGAAATCAGGTTTTCATCCAGAGAAGCTGGTAAGCATTTAACACCTTCTGTTACAGGAAGACAAAGCTGAAAAGCATCGATTTGCCTGAGTGCCAAAGTTAGAACTAAAACTCAGCTCCCAGCCCCTGATTGGTTCAGATCACACTTCTGTCCTAAGAGAGGAAAACTTAAAGTGGTCAAACATTCAGTTCAGGTCATTTTTCAAACAGAACCTGATCCAGTCAGAATATCAACAGTATTACTTCTGTGGACAATTTGTTGTGCAGTCAATGAAATGTGGGTGTCCACAGTTTCTCTATGGGAATAGATGGAAGGCTAGAGAAAAGTATGTTTCCTTTAAAACAGGAAAGAGAAACTGTCAGATGATTTTCCAACTTCAGTAATGGGAGCTGTTGCTAAATTAACAAAACATCTAGTACTTGACCAAATTATCAAATGGCTTAAATAGAATTACAGTGCATTTTAAATATCACTTCTAATTATATTTTCCTTTGACAAAGTAATTACATTTCAAGAAACTTCAATTAGAACAATTTTTCACTGCCAAATCTGAGAACAGAAGGTGAAAAAGGTGCATTTAGATGATTTTATAAACGACTAGCTTAACTTTTATATAATAAAAACCATATAATAGTATATATAGTATATAATAGCAGAACAGCTTAAAAATAGACTAGAAAACTCACATTTTAATCTTATTTCAAGACATTCAATTATTTGTAATTTAATGAGTCCTAATACAAAGCTTATATTTAGTCCTTGACCTTCTGTAAGGTTTTGATTATCATACATGTAACAGTAAAACAGTCTGCAAACTCTGTAAGGTTCAAACTGTAGTGGGTTACTCACCTTCCTGGGTAACTTGGTTTCATTTTTTTCATATTTATATTTAGAGAGTGTTTGGATCAAAATATACTAACCTTAACATTAATGAGTTGATTTATTGGTAAAAGTTTGCAGAAAAAGGAACCTTCTCATCATCCAACAATAAAACATGCTCTAGCATGATCTTGCAGCTCTTATTAACAGAAGTGTAGTGAATGTCCACCCTTGGAGGTATTCAAAAACCATTTGTATAGGTCCATCAGCAGCCTGATTAACTTTAAAGATGGCCCTGCATTCAGCAGGAGTTTTGACTAGATGGCTGCCAGAGGTCCCTTTCAACTAAATTCTTCTATGAATATATAACATTAGTATGTTATACTTATTATATTGATTTTATTATTATAACTTGCTCTCTTTTGGGAAGTTTTGCAGTAAAATGAGCTGTGAATCGTGTGCTTATAAAATTACCAGATGAGTAGGGATTACCCAGCCTTCACGGCAAAGGAAGACATTATGTAAGCTTCCCAGCAGCTTTTACAACTTCAGTTTGTAACTATTTTATTCTTGTTTTTTCCTGTCTAGGGAAGACCTGCTGTACTAACTGCATGACAGATCAGTGCGCTGAACATATAACATCCTAAGCCCTACAAGTTTCTTCTAATCCTTGTTCTTTACATGGCAAAATTTAAGTTTCTGGGATGCTACAGCAGGAAATTGAAAGTTATAAAAGATAAGCTTTCCAGTGGATACAGAAAGTCAAAACTAATTCTCAAAGACCAAAGCACAATGACAGTTGACATTTATTTAAATTCAAATGCATAAAGAGAATACATGTGTCGTTGAGAGATACTTTTTCCTGAAGTTTTTGTGTTTCTCTGTAGCCACCCCTGGCCTACTCACATCTGCTGGTCATAGAGCCCTGCTCAGCCAAATCAACCAGCATCTTTCCTTCCCCAGTGCTCTCCTCCCATCCCCTTCCCAAGGCAGCTTTCTGACTCTGCTTGCTGGTGTTTCAGGATGTTCACAATTCCCAGCAGAAAACTCTTCCAAAAGGGCAGAAAGCATGAGGGCTTCTTCTCTGATTGAGAGAGGCCAAGATGCAACTGGTGACAACAAACCCACACATTGTTCATCCATTGATGGGAGAGACTACAGCAAAGCCTAGTTAGGAAACAATCATAGAATGCAACCACGGTGGCTTCTGTCACATACCAAAACATCACAGCACCTAACAGACTTCACTATCATCTTCTACTCCATCTTTCTTCAGCATGATTTAATCCTCCTCCACGTGGAATTCTGAGTGTTTCTGCTGCAGATGGATAGATGAGCACTAGGACCTGGCTACTGCTTGAGGGATAAAGCAGATGCAAAGTATAAAACATCGACTGCTGACAGCATTTTCGCTTTCCCCCATAACCTCAGTGGATAAAGTCAGTAAATAGGATTTCCTGGGGTAGTTTGATCCTATCAATAGATTTCAGCTGTTGGAAATATAATTTGTTTAATTGTCCAACTTTGGTAAGAGTGATTTTACTCAATCTCACTTCACATATATGTCAGGGAAAAGACAATAAAAGTGTGAACAAATTATTTCAGGAGAGTGTTTATGCAACCAGGAAGTCATCTAAGTGAAATATGAGACAGAGTCTGAAAAAGCAAAACCATAAAAGTGAGAAAATTTTGCATAATGTGGCAGTCCTAAGGCTCAATAGGTAGAAAGCTCCTACTGAAACTTATATAAAATAAGGAGCTTCGGATGAATTCAGAAAACTGAACTGCTGTTAATGCTCACAATGGACCATTTCCTACAGACAGTTGGCACAGGCAAAAGGATGTAGAGTTATTCAAATGAGGATCAAAATTTAATCAATAAGGCATCATGACTCTATACCATTATGGTTCTAAAGGTTTTGGATCACAAAAAACCATAACATTCATAAATTTTACTGTATTCAAATATCTTTACTCAATATTTATTTATCTGTGATACTGGAGTGATACCGGAGATCACTTATGATTTTTAAAATAAACCATCTTATTGGAGAAAGAAAGTCAGATTTATTTTTGCAGGTGACTTAGATGAGCAAATAGATCCTATGATGAGCAAAAAGGAAATAGGTAAAACAAGCAATTCATGAGAAGCTTATGAACTGAAACACTCTCTTCAGACTACCTGGTAAATAAATGGCTAGAAGTAACAGATGAAGATGGAGAAATCAAGCTTGATTTAAGAAGGACCTGTAAACAAATACGGGGCTAAATCTGCGGTGACCTAATCAGCTTCACAACCTTGATATATCTTGCAGTGCTAGCAAAGATGGCTGTAAAATATTTCTAGGTGACAGGTACCAGATATGACCAAATCATTTTATTTCTTGTGATGTACAATGGCGGAGTGACACACAATAATCAGTTACTTCAAGATTTACCACAAGATCACGATTCCATCTTTGCAAGGAATCAAATGCTACATCAGACATTACAGGACTGTGCTGTAAATCTCTTGCAAAACTGGAGCGTGCGTTCCGTACATTAAGCAAGATCTGAAGTTACATTTTTTGAAACTTTTAAAATGACACATCAGCTTCCTCCTTGTCCTTGCTATTTTCAGTACTGTACACAACAACAAGTTTTAACTCTGATATAGTTTAGAAATGAGTAGGCAAGTCAGTGTATTAGTTAAGGTAAGTTGATGAGTACATTGCCTGTATTATATCCACCAGAGGAGTGTGAAATGTCAGAGTCATTTCAATAAATGTAAACCCAATGATGTCATAGTGTGCATGACAGGAAATTCCAGCCTCTCAGAGAATGAAAAGTCCAGTTAGACTCTGTAATATATCCCATGTCCTAGCATGAAACTTTTTCGTCAAACCAAAATCCATGAGAGCCTCGGGTTTCTTTTCACTTGCACTCGCTCTTACTATCTTTCCACTCAAGTGATGTTCACTACTTTTAAGCTCTCTATCCTTCATTATATTATTTGAAATCCTTTACTATCCTGCCATCTCTGCCATGGGCTCACTGACATAGAGAATCTTGTAATTAACAGGTACGGACAGAGTTTAAAAAATATGAAAACTTCTAACTATGCTGTGACAAAGATGCAGTTTTTCCCCAACTAATTAACACTGACACCAAGTGTGCTACACAGGAGCTAAATTGCAAGCTGTTTTGTTTGTGTTAATTGCTCTGTCGGCATTATTTGTCTGTCCTGCATTAATTTAAGCAAGAACAGTTTTTGTTCTTTGGATGTCAATGAAAACTGTATTAAATACAGCTACTTTCAATTCCTTTGCCATTTTTCCTTGATGTTGCAAAAAGACCAATTTGAAAATAAAGAAGAACACAGTAAATTTTGCCTCAGTAGGAGATGCACTCACAGTTGGATCCCTTCTTTTTATATTTCTCATAAATGCCCAAGTATGTTGCCTCCTGCATTTTCCTAATGACAGAAATTTCAAGTCCTAGACAACAATCAGCACCACAGGGGCAAAACTAGTGCAGTTCTGTTACCACAGAAATAAAATCAAAAGCTGGATCTGAGGCTGTACATTTTTTTACTTTTTCTTAATTCCAGTTTTTACCATTTTTGCTTATCATTCATCAGAAAAATAGAGCTCTCAAATTACTGAGTATACCAGATCATTTTAATTAAGCATGAATAATAAATAGTGAGAATGGTGCTTTTCTTAGGGAACAGAGAATCCATATGAGAAGCGTGTTGACTGAGGACACTGAACCTCAAATCCTGACACTGAACAAGTGGCAAGAAAGGGCACAGGTGACATTACTGGGATGTTCTGCAGGACTGGAGTTGACTTAGGGAACGATTGTGAGGGCCAGAGAAATCTGCACAAAGAGGATGCAGACACACTTCATGACTCCCACTGGTTGCAGTAGATTTTCTAATATTTTACGAGATTACATTGTTGATCATCCAGTTAATGCCTTGACCTACAGTGGGACAAAATTAATACAAAACCCACATCCAAATTAACAAGCGCCTGATTGGTTCAGCCATTTATAGATGAAGGAGATGAAGAGACAGCGCTAAGATTATGATTTTGGAACTGGTTTCTTTGAAAGATCAGGACAGGATGGTGCTGTCCAAAGAGGATGAAACAGCTGCCTCAGGGATTTAGTGAGGAAATCGGTGAGGAAGATGACCAAGTGTCCCTTTTTCTTCCTCTCTTTTAATGAAAATAATGTGAGACAGAAATTTAAGGAAGAGTTTTATGTTTGCTGTATTAAAGACCTTAATAGTAAATAAGGATGAGAATATGTGCAGCTATATGACAGAAACAGGATTTTTTTTAAGGAATTAAGTGGTGGATGCACTCAAAGCAACATTCTCCACAGAAATACAGCCTCAGCACAGAGAGATATCATTATTTTCAGACTGTAGCAACCTCTGCTCCAAAGAAATATAGCTAGAATCAGACCTAATTTGTACCCATGGAAGCCAGTAATTTATTTTATCTAATTATTCTGAATGGGGATTAATTTATCTAATTATTCTGAATGGGGATTAGAATCCGTTCCATAGCCTATAATTTTTCCTCATGTTTGTTTTTTTTTTTTTTAAAAAAAAAAGTATCACAAGACTGGGACCTTATAAATCTTTGCAAGACTAGATAAGGAATAAATGTCTGTAAGAAAAGAAAATCCCAACTTCTAGTCTGGACTGATCAGCAGCTGGGTAGCCATCACCAACTCCGTGCTCTCCCTGATACATGAAGGCTCTCCACTGGAAGGTTTACAAATCCATACATTCATAAGACAACAACAGCTGCAAACCCTTCTTATTAAGTTATCAAAACCTTTGAGACATTGTCCTGGTTTCCGGTAGGGACGGGGTCGATTCTCCCCTGGCTCTGTCAGGGTACAGCTATTCCATCCCACGTGCACCAGGCCCAGGGGCAGCAGGAAGCAGGAGGGAGCTGGCCGGGGGCGACATCGGCGGCGGTCGGTGTCGTACTCGTGTTTGTATTCCCCCATCGGTGTTATTGTTTCCCTGTAATACTTGTTCTGTTAAACAGTTTTCTTTTGTCCCAACCCACGAGTCTGCCTGTTGTTTTTTTTCCTTCCCATCCTCTCCTCACCGGGCTGCCACGTGGGTCTTTGTTGCCGCCGAGGCTAAACCACGACAGACATAAGAAAAAAACAATATTTTTTAAGATAAGTCAGGAAAAAATATGTACACCAATGCTGTTCAAGCATCAGTTCGCAGTTATTCCAGAAAGATAAACCAATATTCATATGCTCGGGTATGTAAAGGGAATCCTATTTTCCCTTATAAATTAGGGGAAAGGGAAAAACAGAGTTACATTCTTCCTCCACACACTTTCCTGTCGTCCCTAATACTAGTACTGAATCTGCTCAGAGCACCATGCAGACCAGTATATTACTATTGACAACAAGTTACATTTTGAATTCCTGAACAAGAAAATCACTACTTAAATCTATACCTTATTCATAGTGAGAAACTGTATTGTTAATGTTTGGACTGCTTTTGTAATGTTTTACATTCCCAGCAGCAGCAGAACAGGATATATTAGCTAGGCAATGTGAATGACTCACCATTTGTCAAATGTTGTTATAAAATCTGAATTTTGACATCCTTCACTGGAGAGTTTTATTATTATTATTCATGTTTCAAAAGGTCCAGAGATTTTCTTGTAACAAAAATAAAAGAGAAAAATTAGCGCTTTTTGAAATTTACATTACTGCCCATGCAATTTTTTGAAATAATTGTTAATAATGTGTAAAAGACATGCAATAGGTCTGATAAAGTCGTACAATCATACCTTTTGCTCTATCCAGGCTCAGGGACCTAAAGTGCTTTCAAATTGCAACAAACTCTTTATTCACAACCCCACACACCTTCACACAGAGCACTACAGAAATCTTTACAGCCTTTACAGCTCAGGGGAGCAGCTTTTCACAGTTCTCAGCAGCACTGCATGGTACTTACTGAAGAATATATACAGTGCAGGGGGATCTAGGGATGCAAAATATAAAGTAAAATATTAAAAGCTAAACTGTTGGCAACGCTTGCACTTAAGGTTATCAGGCACTTTCTTCTATCAGGCTTTGGATCCAGATGCTTAGAGTTTTAATTTAGCTATTGAGTTGGAGGTTTTCAGTCCCAGGTGCGTGTATCTAGTTAAAGTTTTAGCTCTAATTTTTTCCACTGCTCCCAGAAGGAGGGCATTGCCAGTAGGATGAGTGCGATGGGCTTCAGGCGGTTTGAGAAGATGCCACTTCAGTGGGTTTCTTTTACCACTGCAGGAGCCAAAGAGCTCTGGGAAGGCTCACACAGGCACGACAGGCAAGAAAACCTTCAGTTTCGCAGACATGACCACAAGACTATTTCCACCAGTGCCATGAGCATAAAGAAAAAATATCATTCATTGTTCTCAGATGTTTGGTTATTAATGCCCCTAAGCTCTGAATGAAGTATTTGAAAATTAGCCGGGGGAGGGAGGGATGTGCAGTGGGGAAGAGCGCACTGGGGTGTTACAAATAATAATGTTGCAGTGAGAAAGAACTCAAAGTTTAACCAAACATAAACATTATTTGTTATAAAATTATGAAGGCCCTGGGTAAATGGTGGAGACAATCTCTGAGGGGAGAAGGAAGTGCTGAGGGTTCCAAGTGTTAAAGGCTGTGCTCTGTGATCCTGAGACAACTTACAAGCATTTCAAAGAAGAGGAATCCAAGACCACAGGGCATGGAAAAGTTTGCGTGGGAATAGGGAAGAACACGGAAAGCAGCAGAAAGGAAAAAAAGGCAATTTATTAGCAGAGTGGAAAAGATGGCTGTTTTTAGAGGTAGAGCAAATGAAATAGAGGAGATCCAGAGCTAGGAGACTGGAGACCAATAGAGACAGTAGGGGATGGGTTGAGGCACAGTGGTGATGGAGGCCAGGGCAGGAGTCTGCAAAGTGATGGGAAGAGGGGGCAGAGCAGGACGTGCTGGGAAGGAGCAAAGAACAAGGAAAGGTTGGGGACAGGGGCACAGGACACACCTCTGAAAACCTGAAACAGTGGCAGTTGGTCTGAATTTCTGCATTGCTCTTCTGTACTGTTTTCCCAGCCATGCTGGGAAAAAAAAGTCTATCATAACACACCATATGCTGACAAGAAAATTTGGGAATATAGTCAAACACGTGTGCATGGCTATTATTGAAGTTGCTAAGAGTTTCATACACTCAGTGAAGGGTAAATAATTTTTTGTGAGCCTCTGAATTGCTGAATCTATATGAACACCATGTGCAGACATTGCCACATTCTATTTCTCTTCAAATGCAAGTTGATTTAAAAGAACAAAGGTGACAGAAGTTCAGCAGTAGCAGCCTTATTTTGAATTCTTACAACTCAAACATGACTGCTACAAAAACCGAATCATGAACTGATGCTTTTATAAATTGTGAGCTATTAGTATTTGAAAAATTAGTAAGTTAGTAATATTGGAAATGTGGCTACTGTACATGTCCAGTAATTTTCTTTTTTGACTTTTTAAATTCTTATTCATGTATTGGTGTCATGATCACTCCAGACATCCTAGGAATCAGTATCATCCAACACGGGTCTTGGACGTTGGACTTAGACAATGGTTCGTTCCTATTTTGAAAGTCCATGACTTCTACCTTTCTACATATCTTTCCGAAGGGAGCTTCTTACGGCCATATCCTTTGAAATGACACGTCTACCTTATCAGTTCCTAATTTTGCCCTTGACAGCTATCCATGATACTTCCTCCTCTGTTATATTATCTGTTATCAATTTAAAGAAAGGTTTGCTTTGCTCATTAGCACAACTCAGTATTTAGTATATATCTGCTATATTATTTTAGCATTTTTTGCAGTATTTGCTTTTATTGCCTCATGATTTCTGATTAACTGAATATCAGGAGATACGCATTTCATACACATCTGCCAACTCTATTCCTAATAAGGCTCTATTCTTAATACGGAAAGCAAAGATAAGGAAGAAAGAAATGGACTACTGACAAGGAGACCGCTGTTGGAAACTGGCAAGAAAGCCACAGTTACATTTAGTTATGATTATCAAATTCTTTTACCTTCAGGTGATTCTTGACCTGTTTTTAAGATTACAAGAACATTAAATTAAATAAGGGTATTGCATAGCAAAACTACTGAGAAAAACAGAAATATATTTTCCCTGTAGCAAAAATATGTTGCTTGGTTTACTTTGTGCTGCCTATTACATATAAAACCTATGGCTGAATTTGCTTTATTATCTACGTGTTATATTCCTACATCTAAAAGTACAGAACAAGCAAAAGTCAACGCTGAAAAATAATATGGAAAAGGAAGTCTCAGCTCAGTGCCCTTGCAAAATAGAATCAAAGGCATTCTGGAAGCAACCTTCATCACTAGAAATATATGTCAAAAGTAGTAATTAGTACTGTAATTACCCTACAGGCTTGGCATCTGGCTTATATAAACATTTAAGCCCCAAGAAAACAGGTCAGCATGACTTCAGTTGACACTTACAAATACATGAGATTGGAAGAGCCAAACAAAACTCAGAAAAAAAAGACAAACCAAACATGCTAACTACATCTGCTTTCACTTGGACAACACTACATGGGATGCTGATATTTTCACTAAGCTCTCGACACCACCTGTGCACATTACCCAATAATTCCTCCAACAAAAAAACTAGTAAACTGTTTTGGAAGCTTTGTTTCCTTTGGCAGCCATCTCTTTTAACAAAACCAGTCGTTTCCACTGTGCTTTCTGCTGTGTTCAATATTGTTGGACCACTAAACACCTCCACACCAGTGCAAACTGGGGTGGTTACATGGTCACCATGAGCCCCACCAAGGAGGCTCTCTGGATACTGGCATATGTGTCCATATTATGGTAGACATGATAGACATCCTGTGGCTGAAAACTGAACCACTGAAGCTACTATCTGCAGCTGTTTCTCTGAGTCTCTTTGAGACACAACAGTCCTTCCCAGCAGACAAATGTATTAATGGAAATCAATGACTTCAGCACGACAGTTTACAGCTATTTGTATTGATAATACATTTGTCTAATACATTTTGTCTGTTGTGTAGTTGGCATAGTAGGGGTAGATGGACTCTGATTTGGATTTACATAGAACATGGACATCAGCCATTCACATCATACTGGAGGATATCTACCGTAAGGGCAGAGTAACCACGGCCCCAGAAACCTCAGCTGCCCTTCCTCAGGCCACCTCTTGGGAGCTGGGGGAGAATTGGCTTCAGCATCCACATCCCATTTTGGTTTTCCTTTATGGGTATGCACTTGTGTCTTTGGGCCAGCACAGCACCCAGTTATTTTTGGCTAGTGAGGAGAATTAAAAATTCCTTTTGCCTTTTTCTTTCTCTTTAGGAAAGGAATCAGACAAAACCAGCACCATATCTGATGCCAGAACACTTCAGCCTTCATCCAGTCTCTGAAATTCCCAGCCATTTAGAACTGCAAAAACAGACACTTTAGAGGAGGAATAGCAATAGTAATTTTATCTCTATTCATATAACTAAATCTAATATTCTTATTCATAAACATTTCTAAAAACCTTGTGAAAATGCTATAAAATATTGTAGGTTGAGATTACCTGCTTTAAAAAGGAGACTTCAGGCTTTAATCTGTATATATTTATTTCAGAATGTTTAATTTGCTTCCTTCCAAGATTGTCAGATGCTCAGCTCACAATGTGGCGGTGAAATTTTGCAAAAGCTAGGTGCAAGACTGCTGGGTTTGTTTTGTTTTCTGAAAATCAGCTGCTTCTTTTGAGGAGCACTGAGAAGTCATGAATGCCGAGACCTCAAAATTGTCAGTAAAATTTGTAAGAGTTCTGATATATTTATTTGGATGGATATATATATATAAGAGCGATATATAATTCACATATATGTGAATCATGATATATTTATTATTTATCTACATTTGTTAGAATGAGAATGCATACTTACCAAGACAGTTTGCAGCTCTTTTGGTTCAAAACAATGGAAGCTTATTTAATTTCAGGTTTTACAGGATAGGCAGCTAGACTGTTCGGTTTCCTATTTCATGAGCTAATGCTAAGCTTCCCAGCAAGTGCTTGCCTTGTGAGTTAATCTTGCACTCATTATCTACACCAGCAAAAATACACCCTGGTGACTGAAAGAAATGGCACCTTAACAGAAAAGAAAAGCAGCTGCCCACTGTGATGAGAAAACAACCTGAGCACAATATTCCTTGAAGACCTGTTCGAATTGATACATGATGACAAACCACCATAAAAACAAATAGTGTCATAGAGCTCAATAAAACAGGAATTCTGGGAGTGTGCAGTAATGACGCTGTGTTTCTGACAAAAGCCTAAATAAAGAATGTACTAATACAATCAAGCAAACAGTTAATGGGACTGGATTTCCTTCTAAGCAATCCCCCACTTTTTTGCTGTAATAACGAGCAGTCAGTTGAAGGAAAAGACCAATTACACTAGGTCTCGCAGAACACAACAAAGGGTATATAATGAATAATTTGCATTCAAAGAGCAATAAAGCCAGTGAGAAACCCAGAGTGTGGAACGTGCCACCAAACTCTCTTTTCAGCTAATATGCTCATCTCATTCTTTGTGATTCATCACCCCATTCATGTCACTCACATTAACCATCACTCAAAGGAGCTTGTAAATGCAGAGGTCCCATAGAAACACAGCCCAGAGACTCCCAGATCTGCAACACCGACTCCCTGCTGCTTGTCCAGACCTGACCTGCTGCCCTGCACAGGAGGGCACTGTTTTACAGCACTGATTAAAGGCAGGCTCTTCTATTTCTCACAAAGCCAAAAAAAAAGAAGACAATAACAAAGCCCTCAGTACCTACATACTTGTGCTGAAGTGACTAGAGTGAATCTTTACTCTGCGCCATTTTCACCCCACAATACTGCTGCTGGGCATGAAAACGATCCCAGAACAAAGGCAGGACAAGAGTTACATCAAGTGGTGCTCAGCCCCACTCCACCTGACCTGCCTCATCAAGCTTACTAAGTTCACCTGCACTTGTAAAGTTCAGCTGAGACCCACCTGCTTGCCAAAATGTCACCTGTTGAGATGTGAGCGTTTTCTTTGACTCATTCCTGACTTTTTTGCACACTGCCCTTCTCCTCAGCCTTTATCATGAGCTCCCCTCTCCAGCTCTGCTGGCAAAGGGAGAGTCAATAGCGTGGATAAAGTTAACTGCTGGGTGCTCTCTCATCAGCTCTCAGAAAAGAATCAATACAAATACAGTGTTTGGCTTCTTCATTTATTGCTGATACAGTAAAATATTAAAGTCCAACTTTTGCTCATTAAGAGCAGTGTTCGAAACTTGCATTTGTATTATCTGTTGCTATGCATACAAGCAATATAAATTATCTGTATGAGTAGAATAGCCCCTGAATACATGTCGTACTTAGCTGAACTATCGTATTTTTCGGAAACACACCTGTCCTGGTTTGGGGTAAAATGAACCAATTTTCTGTTTTACAATTTTACTTTCTTAGCTGGGCCTCTTCTAACCAACTAAACTCTGAAATTAACAGCACACTGTTCAGAGAAACTGCTTCGTCTCACAGTGATAAGACCCAATTATATCAAGGAATGGTATGCAGACAGGCCCTTGTTTATCCTCATTGCTGGAACAACCAAGGTCAGGTAATTTTGTTATTCTGCCCGTTGGAGGGTCGGAAGTGGAAGCATCGAAGGGTCCCACCTGCAAGGAGGAGCGGACAGGACAATTGACCCAAAAACTGACCAACAGGGGTATTCCATCCCATCCACATCATGCTCAGTATAAAAGCTGAGGGATCAAAGGGTCAAGCCTTCTTTTCCCCTTCTTCCTCTTCCTTCAATGGCCAACGTCCAAGGAGGACCCTGCCTGTTCGTCTGCCTTCGATCCCGATCCGAGCGTTCCTGACTCCAGATCTGGAATTCAGTTCCTGTCGATCACCGACTCCAGCCTGGGACTGTTGCCTGCTGGTGACGTGGTCGTCATCCTGGGAACTTAATACGGTTTTGTATATACTCTATACTTTTATTTTATTTTTCTTTCCTTTTTTTTTTAATTTTCTTTTATTGTTCATTATATTATTATTCTTTATGTTTTTATTAAAGTAGTTTAATTTTTCTAAACTCCTGAATCTCTTTAATTTCTCCCTCTCCTCTCCTTTTTCCTTTTTAAAAAAGGGGGAAGGGAGGGGGGGAGGGCTATCTGTCCTTCGGTTCTGATTTGCTCAGAACCACGACAACACCTTTTACTCCTTTCTCCCTTCTTACCTACATTGTAATCCTTTTATCTTTGTTGCCACAATGCTTTCTATAGGAGTTACATCTATAAAAAAAACAGAACCTCTTTGTAGAGTCTGACTTGAGTGAAACAGTTCTACCAGAGAAAAAAAGAAATTCTGCCATATTTTCATGTCAGTAGCTGCTAAACTCATGGATTGTTACCCCTGTAACATGTCAGGTCTGTTACAGTCTGCAGCCCTGAACCATGTCCAAGATCCACGAAGAAAGAACAACTTTGTGTTTTATGTGTGTGTTAAATGTGAGGTACAAGTATTTACATAAGAAAAAAATTCAAAAGACAAATCTTTCTGGAAAGATTCCCCTTATCTGTATATTTGGCTGAATTTTCCAAAGACCCCTTCATGTCATGTATCCTGCTTGAAAACCTGCCCATACCTGTCTCCCTGGGACGTGCAGAGTGCTGCCTCTCGTGAAACAAGCTCTTTTACCAGCAGCACACCAAGCTCACCTACCTTCAGATGTGCCCTGTACTTCCTGCAGACACCTAACATTAACTCCTTGCTCTTTTCTGGCTTTCAGCTGCTGGTGTGACTTCTTCCCTTTTTTGTCTTTGGGCATCAATCTGAACAACAGTAAAGAAAGATCTGAGATGTTTATTTTCTCCACAATGGTTTATGGCCTTTTCCTTAGAAGTACTGCACCTATACAGTTTTAACTTCCTCCACCCCCCACATAGATGGAAGTGCAGGGAGAAAGGCCTTTGTATCTGTGAGGTTAAAACCAGAGTTTGAATCTTTCAAGAATTTAGCATGTTTCAGTAGCAGCAGTTTCAGCCAGTTCCTCCCAGCCTTAGAGTCAAAAGCACAAGAGGGTAAGCATATCAAAATGAATGCTTTGATCTGTTTTCTCCACAGGAACCTGGAGGGCTGGAGGTAGTCTATCAACAGTTAGATCAAGGGATAGCCATCAGTAATGATTTTGCCCTATTTTATGCTAGGAAATCCATAGACACTTTCAAACTACTGGAGGTCCCAGGGTGGTGGCTGCACATCATGTTGACAGAAATGTGTCTCATCCACCTGAGGTATATCTTCCGAGGTATATGCCTCAGTGTCGTTTATGGCACATATACAATTAGTAGAGAGTGAACTGGTAGCAGACCTGGACTGTAAAGGACCTGGGAGCTGTATCATGATATACAGGATTCCATAAATATGAGATCTTATACATGTGCCCTGGGCAGGCTCAGATTTACCTGGATTACTACACAGGTCAGTGTGGTCAGAAGAATTCCCGCCTTCCATCAAACCTGTATCACATGTGTACTCCAGCTGGGTGTACACATCCATACCCCAAACCCCTCTCCTGGCTGGCCTGTATCTGCTCCTGCAGCAGTCATATCTTCAGGGTCAACTGCTCAGTGGCTGCTTAAAACAAAATCTGAGCAGAACATCTGCATTGCCTCTTGTCAAATGTCCTGTGGTTCAGTACTTATTGCAGGGACACTAGGACACATCTCATACTACATGGTGATAGCAACCAGTGCTCCTTTTGAAGCTGGTGACTGTAGGAAAAAAATAAAAAGCAGAACTGGTCGGTCAGTGCCGCATCACTCTGTGTGGGGTGAAGGTGCAGGAATTTGTCTGTAGAAGGAAGCCCAGGCAGGATTGCCATTTTACTGACCACATCCACAGTGCCACAGTCCCGTGGCTCCTGGCTGGGCTAGGCAGGCATCAGCTTAGGACTCCATAGCACAAGGAACCTCTCGGTCTTCAGCACCTTCATGCAGGTCCTCCTTGGGGCTCCTGATTTTTTAAGGGCTAATATCTCAACATTTATGCAGTATAAGTCTTACACAAAGAACTACTGTACAGTTAGAAAAAAGGCAGTTCTTAACATGGAAGATTGAAATTACTACTTTTTTGTGTGCTGTACTGCTGAATGAGAGGTATCACATGAGGAGCAAAATGGCTGTTTTTTCCTTTGATGTCACATAAATAAAATTAACAAGTAGATTCTTAGTTCACTCCAAAGATATCTTTTATTTCAGATTTACTGCCATGTCACTACAGAGACAAAATTTGTTATAATGTTCTCCAGCACAAGGTTGAATAATTGAATTGTCAACCAGCAAACTCTTGAGATTTTTAAGAAATATTTTTAACTGTCAAGCACAGTCTTCAGTAGAAATTTGTTCCCACTTCAACACTTTCAGATTATTCAAATAGAGTCAGTCACTATTATTGTGAAGGGCTACAAAGATGATGAAGGGACTAGAACATCTCTCTTATGAGGAAAGGCTGAGGGACTTGGGTCTGTTTAGTCTGGGGAAGAGAAGACTGAGGAGGATCTGATCAATTCTTACAAACATCTAAAGGGCAGGTGGCAAGAGGATTGGTGTCAGGCTCTTCTCAGGGGTGCTTAGTGATGGGACATGGGGCAATGGGCACAAACTGGAACAAAGGAAGTTCCGTCTGAAAGTGAGGAAAAACTTTCCTTTGAGGGTGCCAGAGCCCTGGAACTGGCTGCCCAGAGAAATGGTGGACTCTTCTTCTCTGGAGATATTCAAAACCTACCTGGATTCGTTCCTGTGTAACCTACTCTGAGTGAACCTGCTTTAGCAGGAGGTTGAACTTGATGATCTCCCAAGGTCTTTTCCAACCCCTACAATTCTATAGTTCTGCGATTGTAAAGCATGTTTCTATTATGTTACTATATTATCTCTACAGAAATTGGACATTCATCAGTCCAGGCAAGGTTGTCATGGCTAGCAACAGCTTTTGGAAACACAGATATTTATGTATTTTGTATTGCTATCAATCTCAGCAGAGATACCAGCATTTTTATTCTCAAAAGAAAATGGGCACACACATATCCCTTATTATTCTCTTCTCTTACAATTCTGCTTCTCATGTTCTGGAGCCACTACTTTTAGATATTAATTTCTGGTAGTATTAAGCACTGACTAGTCTAGTCTGTCTAGGTCAGAAATTAGAGCCAAATTTCCCAGATATCAGACAATAATGTACTGGAGCAGTTTCGTTAAGTGGAGAAGTGCAGGCAGAAATCCAAAGCCAGTTATTGATGGAGAGTAAAAAAATTACAAAAGGGTTCTGTAAATACTGCTGACTGCAAAAACACAGGACATTTATCTGCCCCTTGCTCCCTGGGGAGCCCTGCTGGCCACAAACCGCTCTTTGGAGCAGCTGAGTGTTCTCTGCAAATAGCCTTAATTAGTAGCATCGGCTTTGATAATCAATAATGACAGCTTAAATAATATCCAGCTGTAACAGTGCCATAAACAGAAATTAAATGCTTTGGTGTTGGGTCAATTGAGTTGTAGGTAATAAGAGTCTTTCAAGCCATCAGACTGGTATTTCAAATAGATTACTGAAACTCCAAATAGTCTTTATTTGATGTGGGCTTTATCTTTGGACATGAGTTAGTTTCAAATCTTTGCACTCCCTGCAAAGTGCTGCCAAACCTGCTTGCTATTAAGACAGTCAACACTACCCTAGACAGCAGTAAATAGGAAGCTTAATAGCAGTATCATGTACAGCAAGTTGCTGGACTGGGCAAACAGGAGAATGAACAGCAGCCTTCTAGCAAAGAGTTTTAGGAGTAATAATGAAATAGCACAAGCAAATAGGAAATTATCTACATTTTAAACCCAAGTGAACAGTTGGCCAGTCTTCTAAAATAGGTATCTAGTCTTTCTTTCAAATGAATTAGACTTTCCATTGAATTTTTTCATGCCAAATCTCTGGGTTACACCTGTACAAGGAAATCTTTTCTATATTGATCACCTTTTTCATAAAAGAGCAGGTTACATTGCTCTTGAGCAGACAAGAGATGTGATTTCACCCCTATACAGTGAGATGAGAATACCAACATAATCCTTCTTAATGCTTTCTTTTCTACTTTAGTTCTGTAATCGTTTCCAAAATTACCTGCAAGGGTAGGGATACTAGTGAGCTCAACAGCATTTCCAATCGATTTCAACTGTTCACACAGCTATATGACTTAAGAATATATCCCTTATCCTTATTTGGATTGCTAACAGAGCCCCAGTAAAATCCCACAGGATTTTATCTGTTTGTGTGAAACCTCCTCCTGAGTAATATTAACCTGCCAGTTTAAACATGGGATAATACACTTACTTAGAGCTAGATCTTGCAGCCTTACACTCGTGAGCACCTAAAGAACTTGGGAAGCACTGAGTAACTCATAGAAAAAAGAAAAAAAAATCAATCAATGAGGGGAATACATAAATTAGTATTTCCAAATTTACACTGCCAAAGTCAAGGGGAACTTTCATGGAAGCATAACTAGGCCTCTAGGCAATTTGTATTCTTGGCCAAAATTAAAAAAAGAGTAGGTCATCAGCACAATAATAATGTTAATATGCATGTAATTAAAATCACAGACAATTCTTACATAGTAATTTCTAGAATATTACAAGGCATGAATGTAGGGGAGAAGCAATTTTCACTGACAGGTTACCAGGTTACTGATTAATATGAGTTTTACTTTACCATTGTATACCAAAGCACTGTAGACTCTGTCACTAAGCCATTAAAGTTAACAGGTATAAATAAAACACTGGGAGCCAAAAAGTTTAATTTTCTATTTCTCATGGAAAATACAAATTATTTTTTCATTTAGAGTGTTTGTTGATCCCAAAATGTATATTGTCTTGGTTTGCACATCCCACAAGGCCTCCTTCTGAGAAGTAAATTATGTCTTCCCACATGCCATGCTAGCAAGCACCATTAGACTCTCAGAGCAATGAAGTATTTTGCCAAGTCATGCCAAAATCACAAAATCACAGAAGCCTCATGGTTGGAAGGGACCTCTGAGATCATCGAGTCCAACCACACGCACACCAAAAAAAAACCACAAATAAACCCCAAAAAACCCAACACCAGAAAACAAATCACCCAACTCAATAATATCGACCACTAGAGCACGTCCTGGAGTGTCACATCTACACATTTCTTAAATAGCTCCAGGGATTGTGACTCTACCACCTCCCTGGGCAGGCCATTCCAGTCCCTGGCCACCCTCTCAGTGAAGTAGTTCTTCCTAATATCTACTATAAATCTCCCCTAATGCAACTTCCAACCACTTCCTCTGGTCCTGTCATTATTCACTTGGAAGAAGAGGCCAACACCCACCCTCTCTACAACCTCCTTTCAGGTAGTTATAGAGGGCAATGAGGTTGCCCCTCAGCCTACTCTTCTCCAAACTAAACATGCCCAGTTCGGTCAGGTTCTCCTCACAGGACTTGTTCTCTAGACCCCTCACCAGCTTGGTGGCTCTCCTCTGGACACGTTCCAGCACTTCACTGTCCTTCTTGTAGTGAGGTGCCCAGAACCGAGCACAGCCCTTGAAGTGAGGCCTCACCAGTGCCCAGGACAGAGGCACCATCACTTCCCTGCTCCTGCTGGCCACCAGTGCTTAAATACTTTCTATAAGAAATTGCATACAAGATGCAAATTAGTGGGTATTAGCAGCCCATTGCTTTAAGTATCAAAGAGATATCAAACACATTTATTGATTTATTTAATTGTTTGGCTTGACTGGGGACAAGTATTTGTCACGCCCCAAAAACACTGGCACAAGGCTTAAAAGGCTGTTGGCTTAGATATTTTTGTTGCTCTGAGGTGGTCTGTCTTGGTTTTGAGGAAAAGAATAAACTGTTACAACAGTGTGCTACACTCCTCATATGACAGCAGACTTCCACAATGCTTTCTATCTGAAAAAGTCTAAGACCAAGGTGATCCTTCAACTGTTTCTTCACACAGTTTATTCACACGGTTCTTGAAGTACTTCATCATATTTTCCCAAGTCATCCAGCACTGACAACTTCCTTTCAAAGAATTTTTCAGGAAATGTTTAACAGCAGAGTTATCTAGAAGATGAAATTATATATTAACACCATAAAAGTTCTTGAAGTGAAGAATCTCTTCTGACAATTCTTGGGTTTCTTACTATAAATCTAACATAGTGTTACTTACACCTGAACAAACTTCCTCAAGATGTATTTCATAATGCTTTTCAGCGCATCTGCAGGACCATAGACTAGTTTCATGTACTGTTTGCATTGCCTTTGTATTTATATCTGCATGTGGATTCACAGTGTGCTTTCTTTTGGAGGCACTCTTGGCTTTACTTCAATGGCACTGCTACCTGCCCGCCTGCAGTTCCTCTGCTGGCCTGTATTTCTATATTTGCTTTCTGCCTATTTACAATAGAATAATATTTCTGGAAAGAGCGAGATAGACCTACTCAATATGGCATGATTTCTTCTAGGTTGTAATATACTTTGTATGATGTAAAGTCCTACTCCAGTTAAGTATTTTTTTTTATGACCAATCTGCAAGAGTTTTAGGCAGATGATTAAGATTTGTTCTTCTGTGACGGTTGGCTATATATATCGTAAAATAAGCTTCAGTTGCCACATTTATAGTAAAAGGACCAAGATATCAGTGACCAGCTCCCTTTTGTGCATCCGTTTGCAATCATTTACATAAACACTTCCGAGTTTGTAATAGATCAGTGCAAAATTAATTATTTAATAATATATGATACAATGCTTTTTTACTTCCAATTAAATCACTCTCGCTTTAAAGGTATGTCTCTTTAGTGTGCTATATCTGAACAGGCTTCAAATTAATACTTTTTGTGGTAATCAATGTTAAAAACTTTTTGTGAAGATCACACATTTAACAACCACCTCCTATTTAGCTTCTGCTATTGTGACTGGATAACTTCCGCTCAGATTATTTAACTTTCTGCTTTTGTTTGTTCCAATTACTGATAAAATAGGCAGGAAAAACATTCTATATCCTATCAATACTATTTCCTAGAAATATTTATGAAATAAGTCTGCATATCAACATGACGCAAGTGGGCATCAATTAAGTGTACACCTGAGTATAGGAGTAAAATGTAATAATTAATGGGGTATTTCAAAAAGCTGTTATGGTTTTAACTTCAAACTATGACATATTTGTCATTACAGGAAGGAAACTACAGTCTACAAGACTGAAACCATAATTTTTTTTTGTATGGTTATCTGAAAATTACAAGGTAAGTGGTTGTAAAGTAAGTATGTAAATGACTGGAGTACAAACTGAGGATTCCCTGACAGTGCTTTTAGCTCACAGCATCATAGCAAAGAGCAGGGTTTTCATTGTCATGAGAGAAATTTGGCAGTCTGCTCCCTGACCAAGCAGACATCCAGAAAACCAGGGGATGCACAAAAGTATTCTGTGTCCAGGTAACTCTCCCACCACTGTCTTCTCTTCCCCTGCTCTCGTTCAAATGCCTGGAAAAGAAGCTACATTTAAGAGAGTACAAACTCTGTGAAGGAAAATGAGCTTTTGGAAACAATTGAAAGAACAGCACTGTACTGTTGGTTTTGATTCAAACAATGCTTCTGGACAGGAGCCAATGAAAAGTCAGCGATGACAGAGGGGAACGGTTTGTGGTCCACCACAGCATGTTTTCTCTTCACCATTCTACCTTCTCCTTTCCAGGGTAGGCACTGAACAAGCCCGAGGTCAAACTGGGACACAAAACTCCAGCCTGGAAGGAATGCTGTCTTATAAACCAGGTGGTTAGAAAACCTCTTTGTGCACTCATTTCCATGATATCAATAGTCACCCTTTTTGTGCACCAGTCAGATAAGGCTTCACAGAAGAGACAAACCACAGATCTCAGCAGGAGTCAGGCATGAAAATGAAGGTAAAAGTTCTTTTTAACATTTCCTTTCCACCCAAGAGATTATATATTATCATCTTGACAGAAGATGTTTTGGTTGACCACAGTGCACTGTACAACTGAGGAACAAGAGCTGTCAGTTCTTAAGAGGTTACAAACTAATCTAGAGTGTAGGAACTCATCTCCTCACCTTACTGGGAACACCAGGATTGCTCTCCTTTGGTTCTCACTTCATAAGGCTGATGAGACCCTTGGCCAATTCGTCTTTGCTGCTTAGAAGTATTAGCTAAGGAAAGAAGTACCATGGGGCAGAGACAGCCCAGCAAGTATATCATTGCTGGTGCCCACAACCTTTGTATTAAATCTGCAAAGGTTTGGGGCTAGGACATCTCAGGACGGCTTTGTTTGGATTGGCTTGGCCTGCCTGGGGCTTTGTTTTAACTAGCTGAGTTGTAAAAACAATTATTTACTGGTGAATATTACCTAATTAGTTTAAGTATTAGCTTGGTTTTGTATGGTCGTATATAATAATGCTCATTGTTATAATACTGTTGAGATTTCTATATATAATAGATAGTAGGGGAGCAGTAGTTACTTTGTGTAGAGGCAGCTATGACTTAGAATAAAACTACCGCAGAGGATTATACTAGTAGCGGATTATAGTAGAGATTTTCTAAGTATGGAGACAGGATGAAATCAGAGGCTCCTGGGCTATAAACAAATCAATAATGATCAATTACTGGTCATTGAGCCTTGCAAAGCCTGTAAAACTAGCTTTAGAGATAACAAAGAGAACAAAGAACAAATATTCAACACAGGTAATTAAAACATCCTTTATATAGTATATTTAGATATAAAGTGGAATTGCGAACCAGTGATGAAGAAAGAGCAACGTGCAGTACGTGCTAAGAAACATATAAAAATAGCCCCAGGCAGATTCTGGAGTCAGGTGGAAGAAATCCTCAGCAACATCAGACTTCTTCCAGTGAAGAACTTGGGAAGTTAATAACTCACCATCATCCTCTTGCCTGCTTCTTGAGAACCGACGGAAGGGTGAGCAGAGAAAAGGGTAGAGATGAGAGAATTTGTGTGTGCAAATTACAATTGCATCATGACTGGGAGTGAACCATAATAACTGGAACATTTGGAGTATTGGTTTTATCAAAATGGGACTAAATTACAACTCTTTGACTTAGACTGCTAATATACTATATATTTTTCTTTATTTTTATGCAAGATTTCGGGGGTTTAGCCTGCATAAATTGCGTGGTGTGATTTTTCTGGTGTATTTTGTACCCATGAAGCTCAGTTGTAATTGTGGATGCAATACAAAAATACATTAAGAAAGCTGTTATTCATAGGACCATATGATCTCCACCATGACAAAAAATAGCAAGTGCATGAGACAGAAATTGAAGTATGAGTTAGTATTAAACCAAGCATATTATCTACAGGAGACAGAGATTTCAGATAGTTTATTTGTGCCTATTGCTTGGAAGTATAAATAAAGCCTCCTTGATTTAGAAAAGATGAATAATTTTTATTCTGACAGCTCTGTTTTCCCATTAGTATCTTCCCATGGCATTGCCACTGGGTTGTTGACAGAAATGTGGTTTTGTAAGTATTAATTTCTAGAGGGGATGGGTCAATCCCTTAGGCCATAATTTTTGTCACAATAGAAGCAGCTTTTCACATTGCTAAAATTAGTCTTTCAGTTGACTTTGCTAGCAGAAGTATGACAAATGCTTCTGAAAATTCTTGTTAAGCAAGTTTCATGGAGATCTTTATTTTAACTTTCTGATATTCTTAAAGAAAATGCAAAACAGAGTACTCCTCTGAGGTATATGAATACAGTTACATAACTTTTCACAAAAGTAAGAGGATGTAGATGAGAATGGTTAAGAAGACAATAGCTTTACTGTAATACACGACGATGTTTCCAGTTCCATTGTTGGCATCTCATACAGTCTACCTGAATCTCTGCCTGTTTGCTTTTTGATCTTTCTAAATAACAAAGTGGACTGGCGGGGTGCAGGACAGAAAGCCCAATACAGTGGTCCTCTTTTTCATATGCAGCCTCTTAGGGCTGCTGTCAGCACAGCTTCAGAGCACACCTGCCTGTGAAGTACTGCTTGTGAAGCCTGTGAAAAACTGCATTTTTACTTTATCTGGGAGGCCTCTCATTCCCTCTTCATCGAATTGGCTGTAAACACTACCTTCACAAAAAACAATCTTCATGTAGTTGGGATACCATCTGAGAAAGAAACCAGAGAAAAGTTCACTGCTAGTAATAAGGGTACTTTAAAGAAAGTTTAAAGAACAAACAAGGAATCCAGAGGAAAGGAAGGAGGAGCAGAGAGAGCATGATCTGTGCTGTGAGGTCAGTTAGAGGAAAGCATGAAAAGACTTCGAGGATAGAACATTTATTGTTGTACCAAGATCAAAAGACACATTTTTTTGAAGAATTATGTCATTTAATGCTCACAATCATTTTTGAAGGACTCAAACTCACTCTTACCAGTGGGTTAGGTGTTATTACTCTCTTACCAAAAAACTAAAGGAAAGTCAGAAGGCTTCATATTCTCAATCCAGATAAACCAGCCAAACAACAACCAACGTCCTAACTCTGGGCTTTGAGAGAAGAGAGAAATGATGGGATACTTACCTGGTTCTCTTCACCCTCAGATCAATCCCAACTTTACACTTGCTCTCCAGGCAACAGCATTAGCACTGGCTAACGTGGCTGTGTACACAAAGCACTCTCCACAGAGTGCAATCTAGTTTCTTTAAAGAACTGATTTATGACCTTCATTCCATTAATCTGAGGCACAGTGCTCCAGTTCTCCTCAGTAAAAGAGTAGTCATCCAGTCAACTATGCTACCCAGTGACACCAGAAACTTACACTGTAGGAATTACTTCCTCTTCTGTCTTCTAGTTAGAGGCCAAGCACAGTAGTGATGGCCAGTAAGAGCATAGGCACTAAAAAGCCCTGAATAAAACTACTGAGGAGTCATCACCAGGCTGGCACCAGAAGTCATTTGCACACTGAAGCAGCCAATTGTAATGTCATTAATGTATCCCGGGACAAGAAGTTCTATCTTTCTTAAGGTAGCAAGCTACAAAGACTTCAGAATAATTTCTCCTAGGCTAAATGTTAACTTTTATTTCTGTCTGTGTCTGCTGGCTATTGCTCACAGGATAATGAAATTCCTATTTTCAAAAGAAAAACAAAAAAGGAGGGTAATAAAAATATGTTCTATATGTCTGGCTAGCCTACAAGAAAAATGATGCTTTTCAAACGCTTCCTGTTAATTATCAAGAAGGATTAAAGCAGGACACAAATACCATGTGCATGCAGAGCTAGCTTGATGTGAGACTTAGGCTCTGCAGAGCTCAGAGGAAGAGATTTTAACTAATGTGGTAGTATTTGTTGGAATAACTAAGAGCATAGACATGAAGAGATAGTATGGCTCAATTGATATGTACTAATTCTTTGGCTGCTGTGACTTGGTCATATGTTCAACTATTTTGGCAGAAGAGTTGACTCTGTCAGCAACTGAACTCAGTAAAAATTCTGTTTACGCTAGAGGTGTGATTATTTATCTGCTGAAGTAAAGGCGTTCAAAACGCATTTGGGGCTTTAGCATTCTTTCCAAGTCCAGCAAATTGACTGGTTGATATCTCTACATTTTCTATGCTGTTATTAACTCTACATAAATAAGATGCATTAGGACACCAGGACTGCTCCCAGGGGCAGTGGTCCTGGCTGTGTATTCTGGGACTTCCCAGCCTCAGTGCATGTTTACTGTCTGATGGAGATTTTGCAGCACAAAGTGACAGATTCTATGCCTCTTTTCTTCCCTTTCCCTTCCGGGTTTTTTTTTTCAGAAGGTTGTAATCTCTTCCTCCACAATATCTCCGAGCCTGGGGAAACGACCTCTTGCAAACAACATGTAGCTTTGTAACACCACTGCTCATATTTTTCCTAAAAATAATAAAAATAGAAAGGAGTATAGGCAAGTAATGATAGGAACAAACAATTAAGAATAAGAAGGTAGTGGTGAGGTGTGAGGATTGAGAGCTCAAAAATTTATCACAAGTCCCCCAGAGAGGGGAACAGAGCAGAGCACACCACTGCCAGCAGGCTTGCTGAGGGAGGTTGTCCCAGGCAGGGCTGCATTCTTGGCCAGGTAGGAGGGGAGGCAAGCACCACAGTTGGAGTATCTCCTCTCTTGCCCTCCATATTTCTGGTGGCAGAGGTGGACAGAGTGACCACAGCCAGGAGGATGTCAGCAAACAGGTTCTGTAACTTACTGGGTCTTTGGATGGTGAATCAAAAATGGAGAAGTGAAAAGGAGCCAGAAGCTATAAGAGGTACTGGGGGAGCCAGAGGAGGAACCGCAGGGAGCTGCCACCTGCATATGGAGGTGGAGACTGTGCAGGAGGGGTAGCAAGGAGTTCTACCTCTTGGTGGCTGCAGGATTCCTGGTTGCTTCCAATCCCAGATCTGATTGAGGTCCTGGGAGAAGATCAGCAGCCCAGAGAAGTCTCCTGGAGCCAGATGTCATCAGGGAAGAACAGAGGGCTGCAGTTACAGGAAAGCTCTCGGCACTGAAGGAGGAAAGAGCCCACCAGTATTTCCCACTCTAGACTACCTGCTCGGGGGACAGCACTTGCAGGAGCCGGAGCAGGGAGGTTTGGACCTAGCTGTGTGTGCAGCCCTGCCCTTCCTCCTCCAGGGCCAGGAGGACCTGGGTACCAATCCTGGACCTGTGCAACCTGGCCAGAAGAAGCCACATGCTCTCCTCTGGAGCCTGGCCAGGGTTGCAGCAGGGATGCAGGCTGCTGCAGCAGGACCAGAGCAGGGACAATCCAATTCCCAGTGCCCCTGCCATACAGGCAAGGACACAGTAGCCCTGCCTGCCCCTGCAACTGCCCTGGCATCCCAGCCTGGGGTCATTTCATGCTGGGGCCACTTTTCCTGCCTCGGTATCACACAGCCTGTAAAGCACCAGCAGCTCCCAGGGCCCCAGAGAATATCTACCTGGACAAAATTCACCTCTGACTGTATTTCTGTGTGGTATTTTGATTCCTTTTTCTTAAACCTCTCTAAAACATAATTCCTCACCTAAGCCCATGCTTGCTGAATAGCTGTCTGTTGTCAGGTACTTGAGGTCAATGAAAATAAATTTGACATACACTACAGTTTTCTGTCTTCTTCATGTCAGGGGCAAATATGAAGATCATAGTAGAGCTATCTCAGGAAAAGGAGAATCATGGTTTGCAAAGTAAAGATACAGGAAGAGTAAATAACCATATCCTCTCATGGTTCAGGTTTTTTCCCATTTCTCTGTAAATTCTTTCACTAGATACAGCCTTCGTCATGGCCACAGTGCACAGGATGCATCTTATTCTCATTTTAAACAAAATTTCTCAGCTGATGCTCATGTAGAAGAGGTCCCTGAGCTTTTCCTTATATATTTGAGTCCTGAAATTATCCACACATATGCTTTGCAAGATCTTTCCCAGTACTCCTGTCAAATTCACCACTCTCATGTTTTCAGGCTAAATTGAATTTTGTATTCATGATATGAATTGTTTTCTGAAGTACCTCACCACTATCGTTTCAATAAGTGATGTACAAATGTATTGCCTGATATGGTTCCATTGTCAAATGCTCTGGAAATTCTTCTTGCACTTTCAAGCTTATACTGAAGCTGCAAATCACACTCCATAACTGAAAAAAAATATAAAAATAACAACTGGACAGAGTCTGTTTGGTAATTCCTTATGATTTATAATCAGTTTCAAATATCATTGGCCTTCAGTAAATAAAAATGTATGGTTTTGTTTATTTCCATGACCAAGATTAAATATTTTTTTTTCCATCTGAGTATATTCATTCCTAAGTTTTCTTAACTCACAAACTACTGTGATCACTTGGGTTTTCCACACTGTTTAAACAGACTACACCAACATATGCCCTGAAATCCTTCATTTAAACTTAGGTCTGAAATGTCTAATTAACTCCTCCTATTTCTCAGCTTTCTCTGTAATTAGATCTGACACCACTGGGACAGCACACTGATGAAGATACACCAGATACACATTTCTGTTTACAATTCAGCACCCAAATATTGATGGAGAACACAAATCGCTGAATATTTTCCAGCGATTTACTTGAGGCTTGTGCCAACGTTTTTTCAAGTATGTTATTATTTGTGTTACATGGCACTTGCAGTGTTGTTTGTCCAGTTTCACCCCAGAAGCACAGTTTCTTTTGACGGTTGCTCTAAGCTGGTGTTTTTCATCAGATCTAAATGTCATCTGTGTAAACCTTACTAACCTGAGGGCATGAAAAATTTATCATGTTTTTCCTCTGTTGTCAAAAGCAACCTAAATAGACATCTGCAAAAATAGTGTATCTCACAAAGATTGAATGGAAGTTTAAAAAAAACTTGCTCTTTTCTTTTTCTTGATACGAACACCAACCAGGAGCCCCATGATGTACTAAGGACAGAAAGGTATTTTTCAGGTACAGTGATAAAGGAGGACCTATAAAAGCCTCAAAGAGAATTTTATTATGAGTAATAAGTATCAGAAATAAATGTTCAACATGAAATACTTCAATTCTACCATCCAAATGTTTCACAGGACATTCTTCAGGAAATTCAAGAACAATAATGAAACTAACTGGCACTGAATAGTCATATTAAGGAAATACTGAGAATAACAGATAGATTTGTAGCTATCTTTTATAATATCTCTTCTTCACATGATTTACAAAAGACCTTCCAGTTTCTAATGTGATTAGAGACATATTCCTCTTCAATGTTTTTGAGTAGCATAAATAAGCAGATATTACTCTGAAATGCACACGAACCTTGCTCTCTGCGCTCCTGTACCCTCTCCTTCTGCTTTCCATTTCAGAGAGGAAAATGGAAACAGTTAGCTGAATGTTAAAACCCATAAAATTAATAGCAAAAAGAGTGTTGTAAGAGATGGGGAGGTGAATATCCAGAACTGGTTTTTAAAAATTGTACAGATATCTTCTGACTATGTATTTAGAAGAGTGTGCAGGAAGTGGCAAGAAAACTCTCAGCTATTTCTTTTGTATAGCTAGAGTGGATGCCAACCTTTCATTGTGTAAAGGCACATGTTTTGCTTAGTTTGTTCTTAATAGTTTTTTGCTTTTTCTTTAACAGATGAATAAAGTTCCTTCCAACATAATGGCTTTGACTTCTAACACTTCTAACAAAAGAGAGACGGTGTGCATATTTGGAACTGGTGATTTTGGAAGAGCTCTGGGGCATAAATTGATTCAGTCTGGCTACCCCGTCGTGTTCGGAAGCCGGAGCACACAGAAATCTAGCCTGCTTCCTAAGGATGCAGAGGTGTTGAGTCATGCAGAGGCAGCACAGAAAGCTGCCATCATCATCATAGCAATCCAAAGGCAATATTACAACTTTCTTGCACCACTAGCAGAAATTCTCCATGGAAAAGTCTTGGTGGACATAAGCAACAACTTAAAAATAAACCAGTATCCCGAATCCAACGCAGAGTACCTCGCTCAGATAGTCCCTGGCGCAAAGGTTGTGAAAGCCTTTAACACTGTGTCAGCCTGGGCCTTGCAGTCGGGAACCCTGGACGCAAGCCGCCAGGTAAGATTGAGCCGCTGGCAGCTCCTGTGTTCCTATGGCTTCTTAACAGCTAGACAAAACAAACACGGAATATCTGAATCAGACAGGGCTGAGATGGAATTTTCATTATCAATGTCCATTTCAAGATAAGTGTGAGGCAAAATTTACTATTGGTATGTAATATGGCATGACAAGGAAGATCAATGGCTTGCCTCTGAACTTGATAAGGTGTTTGAAGACACTAGAAAAGCAAGGAAAAAAGGACAGCAGAGCTAGAAACATAGAGATAGCAGGAGGAAATGAGGTATATGTCAGTTGTTCTTCATGACTGTAAAGTTAAAAAGAAAAGAGAAAGGAGGAATAGATCAAAGCAAGAAGAAAAGGAAGAGCGCAAAAGAAGGGAGGCAAGGGGTGTGATGGGACAATAGATTGAGATGGAAGGTGAACAAACTGTTTTCTAAATCAGAAACCATCACCACAAAAGTTTAACAAAATCTAAATATAGAAAACATTTTAACCAGCTCCTTAACCGCAGGCCAGTGAACACAGGTCTGGCCATAGGAGGCAACATGGCAAGTTGTAAACAAATCATTTCTTATTAGCCTGGTTTTTGCCACGCTACGGGATAGTGCTCTTGCACAACGCAGTTTCAGCCAGCTACGCAAACCATTGCTAGCTTTGCTTTCCAATGTCAAATAAATGGTTTTGGCTAAATTAAGGACCCAAGGACTTCCAAGTCTAAGTTCTACAAGCCTTCATCATATATTTGAGAGCAGAAAATGCCCCCTGTAACCTAGTACTAAAAGGAGCATTGTCTTGCATAGTCAAAAAAAAGATTTTTTTTCTGTATTTTACTAGACTTGGAAAGGAATACTTTTGTCATAGGGCAATCATGCTTTAAAGTTCTCTGGTGTCCTTACAGACCACTGTAGCACCAAGTATTTTTTTTTTTTTTCATATTTACTCCTACAAAGCCTTGCACTTACAAAGTGTTGCAGGCCTTCCAAATAGTATGCCAAGACTTCCAGGCAAGGACTTGTACTAAGTATGTTACAAGCTGCTCTTTACAGATAAAAAATTTTGCCACTATAAACAACCTTCTTCTCCAAAGGAAAGACCCATATTCTTAGTTCTTGGAGATGCTGGCAAAGAAAGTAAAGTACCTATAGGCTACTTTTTGTCTACATAAATTAAGACCAGCAGGGAAGCCAACAAGAAGACTAGGAATCTTGTGCTCATCATCCATATCCAGGCAGAATGGAAGTAGAGGATGTCACATAAGTCTGTCTAATAAAACTTCTGGGTTTTTTTTGTTTGCAGGTGTTTGTCTGTGGCAATGACATGGAAGCTAAACAAATGGTGATGGATATTGTTCGTGCACTGGGTCTCACTCCGTTAGATCAGGGATCACTCTTGGCTGCTCAGGAAATAGAAAATTACCCTCTGCAGCTCTTTCCAATGTGGAAGTTTCCTGTCCTTTTGTCCCTTGGCCTAACCACATTCTTTTTCTTCTATTGTTTAATACGTAACGTAATTTACCCTTATGTTACTGAAAACAAAGATTTTTCATTTTTTATTGCAATTTCCATTCCAAACCAGATCTGCCCTGTATTAGCACTTATTCTTCTTGCCTTGGTTTATCTTCCTGGTGTACTTGCTGCAATTATTCAGTTATACAGAGGTACCAAATACCACCGTTTCCCAGACTGGCTAGACAAATGGATGTTGTGTAGGAAACAACTAGGACTAGTAGCCTTGGCATTTGCTTCTCTGCACATTTTGTACACTCTTATTATCCCAACTAGATCCTTTGTAAGATGGAGAATCAGCAGTCAAACGGTCTCCCAGGTAAGGTTTGTTCCCTGCTTTATCTTCCTTTCTTCTAGCTCTGTTACAAATATACCTTCTATCTTGAGCTTCAGAAATTCAAGTGGACAGAGTGGAATTCTTTACAGTATGATTACTTCTCTCATTTCTGTGACAATTTTAACTATTGGAACTTCCACATTTTGTTGATATTATGTTGAGTTGATAGGTTTTCTAGCCTTAATCTTCCTTCTAGATAGTTTACATATTAATAAAATAAGCAGGAAAAATATAAACTTTAAGAGTAATTTAAAGAGACATATTTCCCTATTCCTTCATATACATTTAAGGATGGCACATATTTTGACTTTCTGACCTTATTTAACAACAAAGTATAGCATATAGTCCTCAAATGTATGCCTATAGCAGTATAAAACATGCACCACAAGTACAGGTACACCAAACCTATATGTAATATAATGCCTCTTATTTTTGATTAAGTATTCAAAGTAAATCTCCAATATCTTTCAGAGGGTAAATGTATGACATTTATCCCCTAGTTATCTTAAAGCATATTTTTTCTGCATACTGATCCTAAATCTGCTATCACTAAAATATACTTGGTCTTCTTTTATTCAGGCACTGAACAATAAAACGGAAGCACTCGACATCACTAATGCCTGGCTTAGTGACTCTTATTTGGCTTTAGGGATTTTAGGATATTTTTTATTTGTTCTTCTGGGAATAACTTCTTTGCCTTCAGTTAGCAACAATGTCAACTGGAGAGAATTTCGATTTGTACAGGTAAGAAAAAACTTGTCCTAGAAAACCATTTCTCTTATAAACTATGACCACAGGCAGGTTTACTAGATAATTAGGGCTCTTCTCCATTAGTCTCTCCAAATGTGATGCATGCAGTACCCTCAATGACAGCACATATACCGACCATATGGTACACACGGCCATATAACTCACCTGTAAAAAACCACAATTGCTCTGACGGCTGTTTATGGTACAACTGGCATTACAGCCTTAACATGAGAAAATTGGGAAGACATGAGCTCCTAAATGACAAACAGAAAGATGGCATTGTGGATTATCATTTATTGGGCTAATTTTGTTGGTTCACAAGACAGTTCAGATAAAAATGGGTCTGAAAATTACTTCATATCTCAGACTCAGTCAGTGCCAAGCATCTAGAGAGAATCTGCAGTTTCTGCAGCCTCTAAAAGCTACTGTGCCTATAAACCAGCTGCCCTTGGTTACAATAATCTCAGTCCCCCGTGAAGGAAGCGTCACGCACGCAGCCGTGTCTGCACAGAAACTGGGCTGGCGGGGAGGCAAGGGAAGGGAAAATTACTATCAATGAATATTTTACCAAGGCCAAAAACTTGCACAGTGTGGTAGTTCTGGATGGATTACCATTACAGTTTATAAAAACCTTAGGCGTCTATGCTGAATTTCAGCAATTTCTCTGCATTTTCAAAACTATGACAACCACTGGGCAACATGTGTAAACTACCAAAAATATCAGGATTGCTGGTGGAGAAAAAACCAAAGTGTTTTTCACCTACGTCCATTTGAATTAATCTTTATTTAAAAACAATAAGTGCCTTTATATTACACAATATAGTTTCATTTATGCAGTCCCCAATTAGTCCCAAAGTTCCACTGTGTCCTGCAATTTGCATTTGTTCCGGTTTAATTTACTGTTTTAACCTCTACTTTCTTTCTTTTTCTCCCCTAGTCCAAACTGGGGTATCTGACACTGGTTTTGTGCACTGCCCACACACTGGTTTATGGTGGAAAGTGGTTCCTGAGCCCATCATCATACAGATGGTATCTTCCAGACACCTACATGCTCTCCCTCATTGTTCCATGTATTGTACTGGTTGTCAAATTTGTGCTGGTATTTCCTTGTCTAGACAGACCTCTTACGCAAATTCGTCAGGGCTGGGAGAGAAACCCCCAACACTCGGAAGAGTCAAATTACATTATAAACAAGTCTGCTGTATAATTAGACTAATCTGTATTATCAAAAATAAGAAAAAAATTATTATGTAGGCATATGTCCTCAGGCTCCTTCACTTGGAGAATGAGAGAAAAAGCGAAAAACTCGGCACAGCCCTGAGTAAAATACAGCCATCTCAATGACAATCTTAAATACAAATCAAGTGAGGCCAGTGAGTTCCTGCAGCACAGGAGTGCTTTCACGTAGGCGTAGGGTCTCTTTTTTATTTGGTAATTTCCCCCTTGCCTATTTGCCCTCCATTCCTAAGAATGAAAGGGAAAGAAACTGGAGGTAAATTCTATTGTAACAGAGGGTTGTATTATATGTCATTGTTATCTTACAGATATTCTATGAAAACATACATGTTTTAACCACAGTAAAGAATTCTTTTTTTTTTACATTGTTGACCTTTGTTATCAGTTCTGGATCTTCTTTTGATACGATGTGGCTGCTGGTATGCTCAGTTGCACAAAGTTGTTAGAAGGCCTTGGGACAAAGGAATAAAATGAGATCTTGTCCTCAGCCACTGAGACTGCACCCATAACAAATGTATACAATCTACCACCAGTTTTCATATTTTTGAAGTATTGCCATTGTATGCTTCTAATTTAACTATCATGCAAGATAGAAGAAATATGTTGTTACTGCAATAGTCAAGAAATAAATATGTAAATTTGTGAAGCAAATACTCCCCAGCTGCCGAAGAGTAACAGGATATGAAATCCCTAGAAAAACCAGTGCTGCTGGAGATCTGCCCTACTATTATCTACTGAAGTTCACAAAGAGCCTGCCACTTTGGATGTTCTCCTGAGAGTTACTGCATGCACTTCGTGCAAAGGAATATTGTTGTTGAGTCAGTTTGTTCACAGCTGACAGGAACACCCCTCATCACTGGCTGCCACTTGGACACTGGGCCATTGACTGCAACCCGTTGAGTCTGGCCATCCAGCTTGTTCCTGATCCATCAAACGGTCCATTCATCAAACCCATGCCTTTCCAATTTAGAGACCAGGATGTCATGCAGGACAGTTTAAAAAATTTGACATATTCTAAGAATTGTTGCAGGAATAAAGCATTGACTCTCAACTGTACTTTTAGAAAATATATATTGCAGCTTTTTAATTAAATGACCACATGGGCATTGTCAGGATAAAAATGTTGAATTTAACTACATAAGAAAGATTTATTCTGATGGAGCATAGGGTGACTTTTAGAAATCTATATGCTGCGTGATGTGGTTAATTTAACTTGCTTTTGCTTTTTAGTTATACCTGGGGAATATACATTTCAAACAAAACAATGCATGTTTTACTGAAAATAAAGTATTTAATTAATTATATTTACTTAGGTCTTGCGATATCAATGGAATGTCAGATATGCACTGGCACTAGGGCATGAAGGTGACACAATAGATACTGAATCTCAACCACAATGATCTGAGTCCTCACTTCCACCGCACTGCACTGCGTGTTCTGAGATCTGAAACTTATTTTTGCTCTGTTGGATGACCTTCTGTCAGCCTTCTCTGCCTTATCAGTCACCTTTCATTCCAAGTCATGACACCTCATGAATCAGTCTAGAAAGCCCCATTTGTCCAACATTCAGGTCTTTGTGGCTTCACTCTTGTTACCACCTATTAGACACAAGATTTTAGAAAAGCGTCTCCTGTCCCTAACACTGGTGAGCTTTTCTGATTGACTAATCCAAAAAATGGGCTAGTGAACAGTATGAACACTCACTGGAACTACATAACCTGTGTTCTGTTGCTCTTCTATATATGATTAACATATTTATTCAGACCAAAATAGAATGTCCCAGTACAGACATATTTGGGACAGATTATCTGTGACTGAGTGCTGACATAGAGGGAGGGAGGTATTTTCAAAGAATCACTCGGGAGAAAACCATTTGGAATGAAAGTAAAAAATGTATGTGGATGTGAGGATGGAAAAGAAGGAAAAAGACAAATCTGTTATTCTTCTTTCCTACTGGCTCCATGACAGAAAATGTCACATCTTTTGGTTGAATGGTGCCAAATACTTCAGTATCTTATAAATAATTAAATGAAGAATTTGATCTGGAGTCCAACCAAGGTTTTAAACTCCCACCATAGCTTTCTTTCCCCAGTTGGTACAAATCAGATTGGTAAATATCAGCCTATTTTTTTGTCCTTTTCAACAACTTTCCCAAGGTAGCCGAAACTCCACACCACACTACTCCATGCTGAGCAGCAGCGGTAGCAAACCAACCTGTGCATCAGGCATAAGACTTACACGGATTGGTAATGGTGATGATGCAGCTGGAAAAAGATGCTTACCCAGGGGGAAAAAGTCAGGAGTGATGCAAATGTTCAACTGGCCACGTTCAAGATAGAGACTGCTTAATGGACTGCTCTGTTTCAATGTGAGACACCATCACCTTCATTTTATAATGAAGAACCAAAGCAAAATCAAACAAAGGGTCTCAGTGAAGAAAGGGTAAAACATTAATGTCACAGGAAAAATGCAAACAACTAAACCCCTACAATACTCAATGAAAAAGACAACTGAAAACTGGACAGGATGAACAGGACCTGAGGAGGTGGCTGGAGGGGTAGTACCTGGAAGGAAGAAAGGGATGGGGCAGCTTCCAGCTCCCTGCTTGGTGAGGGACGAACCAGATTTTTGGGAGCCTTGGGACAGGACAGACGTGTTGTCCTCATTCCTCTCAACCAGCATAGGCAATCAGTGGTGCTGAGTGCAGAAGTAATTGCAGAGAATTATGTTAAATACATGCAGGATTATAGCTTGTTTGTTTTGCTTGTAGCTTCTGTCTTCCAATCCCATAAGTAAAGACAGGGAATTAAATCCCAACTTTCATTGGATTAGTCTAAAGGTCAAACCTCAAGTCACATTGCAGAAACTCTAGTCTTGTTTTACTGTGAAGCTGGCCCAGTGTTGTTGAGATAAATAAATCCAATAAACTAAAATAATCTAGCCAGGGCCTGAGGGATGTCTCCTGTCCAGTTACAGAAGTTAGAGAGGGATGAAGGGGCTTGTGCAGCCACATGCTGACTTTTGGGACAATACTGAATACCCAAACATCACCCAATACTCTGAATTACTGAATGCTTTCTAGCACATCTTCTTCAAGCAAACACCCAAGTGTCCTGTCAAAGCCAAGCCTTTCCTGTCTTTTACTAAGAAGCTGACACTTAAATTCTTGCTTTATATTCATTACAGACATATCCCAAGTTTCTTTAAAGATCCCTGTGTCAGTGCCTCATTCAGTATCATGTAGAGGCAAGTAGACGAATAGGATGCGAGTTTCCTAAAGCTGAGGATAAACCCCTAATTATGGGGAGCTTTACAGATAAGAAAGCCAGAAGGCATCCTTCTGATTAGCTATTCTCTCTTCCTGCAGAAAAAGGGCTACAGACACTTGAATTAATTCCTCTCTGAATTATCAGTTGTTGTCATCTTTTTCAGTTCACAGTCCCTCACAAAGTCTTCAACAGTAATGCAGACTACTGTAAAGTTTAAGCCTCCTGAAAACATGCAGTTTTATCCTAGTTACCATTTGTTATTGCTGGCACGTAATCCATTAAATGGTCTGAAAAACTCCTGAATTAAAGATATTCTGAAGGAACTGCTGAAATTGATTTAAACATTAGAAAACTCACCACAAGTTTTGGCAAATTATGTTGACAGGTGATTACCCTCACCAATGCAAAGCAGAGGGAAAGAATGACCTCCTGTGACCTACTGATTGTAATAAATGCTTAAATAAGATTAATTCTGCTGAATATTCATGCTGTTGTTATTTGAATTATGGAAGTTCTACCTAAAGATTTTACAAATTAAATAAGTGGAAAGACTTGCAGTGCTGGGCAGGGGCAGAGGGAGTCCTATTTATGAGGAAGTAAAGTGGTAAAGAGAAGTGTTCAAAGGCAGAGAGAATGAGAGGCATCTGATCACTGATGACACCCTGAGCTCTAACTACCGCATCAGAAAAAAATCAAGTCCCTGTCTTTGGGTACAAATTACTCATACATAATGTATATCTACATTGAAGACATCTTTAAAAAAATAATCAGATCTTTCAGCTAGGATAACAATACTATTTAAAATGCCTCCATGTTTCATTCCAGAGAGGAAGAGGACAGTGTTTGCAGAGAATTGCTTTCTGACCAGTTTTACTAACAGAACTCATGAGGGAAACAAACTAAAGCACTTGATTTATATTCATTCTCCACTCCCCTCTCTCTCCACTCACTTCTTAAGGAAAGTGAATCTCCAGAGAAAGCAGACTTACTTCTCAAATACAAAAAGCCTGGCCACTTCTACAAGCATGAAGATAAACATCTGTGACCTTTCCCAATTAGGTTTTCAGCAGAGAGCTTCACAAAACCATTTGCTGATTCAATCACTGAAACGTTCCTGTGCCAAATAGGACTGTGCAACTGTAACTCGCAATTCCCACTAACAGTGAAGAACTGGGGCAACTTAAATCCAAGGTAATGATGTTCATGAGCTATCATAATATCTTAAATGTCAAAACTACTATGGAGTTAGCTCTGCCCCGAATATGTTTAGTTTTATTAGATCATGGCTTTGGGGGATTTTTCCCCAGTCTTTAATATTTTCATTAGCGTCCACTCTTGAACACGGTGAGAGCACTAGTTTTGATAAATTTTGTGAAGCTTTTATATGAAAGGCTGACAGTTCTCTAAGGTGTTAGATTTGGAGCTAGTATGCTTAAGCTAAATCATCAGAGAGCTATGTGAGGTAATAGCTAATACAATAGGTGATGAAAAACACCAGAAATTAAGTACAGAATACAGCAATTGAAAAAACAGCTGGTCTCTACCCTATTCGTTTCTCATAAGCCTTTTCCAGAGTTTCAAACAATACATGTGACATGTGGATCCTTTTACTAAGAAGTACCGCAGAACCCTAAAAATTCTATTTTACTGACAGCATAAGGAAGAGTTACCTATAATGTACATATTAAAAAAATATGAAAGGATTCAGCTACAAAGCAACCGGACAAGAAAGAAGCATCAATATGATGACCCCAAAGAAGTGTACAAGATACATGACAAACCTGAAATAAGAAGAATCTGTAGAGCATCAACTGTCCCAATAGCTGTAGTATCACATCCTGAAGCCCAATGCATCAAATATGACTGCTTTGGTATTTTATTATTGTCGTGGTTTGGCCTCAGCAGCAACAAAGAGCCACGTGGCAGCCCGCTCGCTCCCATTTTCCCACGGCAGTAGGAGAGGATTGGAAGGGAAAACAACAGACAGACTCGTGGGTTGGGACAAAGAAAACTGTTTAACAGAACAACAAGTATTACAGGGGAACAATAACACCGATGGGGGGGGATACGGGTACGGTACAGTACGGTACGGTACAGTACCGATCTCGCGCACGCCCCCGGCCCGGCCGCTCCGATATTTATATCCCGACACCGCCACCCTCCCCCCTCCCATTTCCTGGTGTTGTCCCTCCCCTCCCCGGCCAGCTCCCTGCTGCCCCTGGGCCTGGTGCACATGGGATGGAATAGCTGTGCCCTCACAGAGCCAGGGGAGAATTAACCCCATCCCTACTGGAAACCAGTACAATTATACATAGGTGGCTAATGGTTACTGGCTTTATTTGACTAACCATGACCTCATGTGCAGACAGTGCTCACTCTTTCCAGGTAGACAGAAATATTCTTCCCACATCTCACAGTCTTATCCCCAACAGAGGCAGGAGAAATGTTCCTTCTGATCTACTTTGTATAAAATATGGCAAAACGGGATACTTTAACTGGCAGACTTCTAGCTAATTTTAGAAATTACACTTTTTAACCTATTCAGTTATATAGAAATACCAGACCCAAACATAGATATTAGCCAAACACTTCACAGTGGTTTTCCAAAAATATATGCATTTTTAAAGGGATTTGGGCACTAAAAATGGCTCAGGAATATTGCATCTCCTATTAGAGATCAGCCCTGAGACTCAAGGAGCTGCTCCTGCAGCAGGTACCTGATACCCATCTAGGTGCACTCTGCTTCTACCTTTGGCTGAGTTTATGTTTATATATAGTAAAAACCGTGTGTAGGTCAGGAAATCATTAAGCAGGGGCTGATATGCCCGTATTAGAAGTACCAGTGTGACATCTGGTGGGTATTTCTGGGAAAAGCAAAAATATTCAGTCTAGCAACTCAGAAAAGTTGTAAAAAAGAAAGTAAAAGGAGCAATGAAGCTAATATAAGGAACAAGAAAAACATGTAAGAAAAATATTTACCAAAGTCACGGCCAGAGGGAAAAAAAAATTGCATTTACTAGTATTGCTTGAAGAGTGTACTTAAGTACGATAACATTTTGTGGCAGGAACTGCAAGTACATCTCATGTCGGCCACCTGGAGGCGTGTGTTGCAACATTTGAGGAATTTCCAACAGGCACCCCACGTAGTAACAGTAACAGCAACAAACCAGACACCAAGCAGAGAGGTCATGGTCAGGAAAGTGATTTTTCCCTTCAGAGTGTGGCACATCTTCCTCACTCCAGGCATGCTGAAACTTGGGGTTTCCCCCTCTGCCAGAAACTCCATTACATCATTGGTGGCAGTAGGGAAAATGAAAACATAAACTTTATTTTTCCTGGAGGCATTTATTTGCAGTCTACTGGGTGAGTCACAGGCAAACCAGTACAAGACATTGTAATTATGCCAGTTTCATCGATTATGGAAATTACAGATTAGCAAACAAAGATGAGCTCTGGTAGCACTGCAGTGGTGTCAACTCAGTTCAAGCACTAAACACGGAGAGAATAAATCCCATTAGCCTACAGTTTCAAGAGACGTTGGAGGTAAGAATGAGAGCACAGAGTCTACGATTCTACGCAGAGGCGGCCCCGCACTCCCCGCCCGGCGGAGCCCGCGGCCCATCCCTTCCCCGCCCTCCACCCGGGCCCTGAGGGAGCGGAGCAGCCGGGGGCGGGGGCAGCCGAAGATG
>VXBW01001614.1:100225-197262 GCA_013400375.1 Thinocorus orbignyianus
GACCCCGGCGGGTGCGAGGGAAGAGAGCGAAAAACCCGGCGGCCGAAGGTGGCTCCAGGGCCCGTTGCTCCCCGGGGCGGCGCTCCGCACTTCCCCCGGGGTCTGACACAAAGCTGGCTCCGCTTCATGTCGCCGCCAAATAACCAAGGGGCTTCGAAGAGCAAGGCGCGCCGAGTCAAACCCTGGCCGCTGCTGCCGTGAAAGGCGAAATCGGGACTGAACAGCCGGGGTGCCTGAAGCAGGGATTCTTTATGGCAGCGCTGGGCGCACAGGGGAGCGCTCCTCCAAATGTGCGTGCCGGGTACAATTAGTTTAACAATATATATGCATGTTACCCCCTTGTTCCTCAGAGATAAGTTCCTTCTCCAAAATGACATGCGTACATGTTTAAAACCAGCTGTCCTGCTGCTCACCGTACCCCTGCAGCTGGGTAGGCCCCTGTTTATGGTCAGCTAAGTTAGAAAAACAAAAACTCGCAATATTTGTTGACTCGTACTAAGAGTTGCTTAGTTATGCAAAGCAAACCTTCAAACCATACTTCAGCCTTATCCCTTAATTCACCATCTTCAAAGAAAAGGTGTAGTGTTGCCTCGTTAAAAGCGGGGTGTGGACTCTGTTACACAGATGATTGTTTCAGGGTAGTCAAACTTCTATCACTCCATAGTTTTCACTAAAGAATCGGTTTTATTTAAAATTTTCCACGTCTAATATGTATTCCTCCAAGTATTTCCCATAGAGATCTGTCTTGCTCAGCATGTTTGAAGCGGAAAGAAAAATCTGCAGTGCCTTACTAGTCTTACTATCAGTACCCCATTTTCTGCTTGTAGTAGACTAAAATTCAGCCTTGATGAGATACACCATGCTGTATCTAGAACAGTGGGTTGCTCTTGTGCAAAGTTTACACTGATCTGCTTAAACTAAAATAAATTAGTATATCAATACTAAGAGTGTATCCTGGGGTCTGTGGTTTTGTTGCTGATTTTTTTGTTTTGTTTTGGGTGGTTGATTTGGTTTGGTTTTTTGGGTGGTTTGTAGTTTTTTTTGTTGTTTGTTTTGGTTTTGGTTGGGTTTTTTTTTTGGTTGGTTGGTTTTTTGTTGTTTTTTAAGGAGTTCCATTTTTTGGTATGGTTTATTTGCATAGCATGTATATAAAAGCACAAGTTGATTCTTAAGTGGAAACTACAGCTTCTTAACAGTTAAGTGAATCATTGATTAAAAATTGATTTTCTTCTTGATTTCTCTAGTATGGAGGAGCTCCAGGAGGACCAGCATTCCCTGATCAAGCTCAGGATCCTTTGTATGGTTATTTTGCTGCAGTAGCAGGGCAGGTAAACTTAGAAAATGTTACTTATTTCTTGGATATTTTGTTCTTCCTGGGGAATAATTTCTACATTCACTTTTGGAAAGAGGAATGCCTAATATTTGCAGTGAGGAAAACCGTCGTTTTGTGTTTAAAAAGGAACAGAATGGTTTTACTGAGCCTGTCTGCTGCATAGCTATGCCATGTAGCTGCATACACACAGTAACGATGTACTTTGGATAATGTTGTTGGTTTCTAGTGTGTGTACGCGTGTAAATGCATGCAGATACATGCACAGCTATGCATGTATGCGCTGTGTTTCCTGGGTAAGGTTCTGTAGGAACTACATNTTTGGTTGGGTTTTTTTTTTGGTTGGTTGGTTTTTTGTTGTTTTTTAAGGAGTTCCATTTTTTGGTATGGTTTATTTGCATAGCATGTATATAAAAGCACAAGTTGATTCTTAAGTGGAAACTACAGCTTCTTAACAGTTAAGTGAATCATTGATTAAAAATTGATTTTCTTCTTGATTTCTCTAGTATGGAGGAGCTCCAGGAGGACCAGCATTCCCTGATCAAGCTCAGGATCCTTTGTATGGTTATTTTGCTGCAGTAGCAGGGCAGGTAAACTTAGAAAATGTTACTTATTTCTTGGATATTTTGTTCTTCCTGGGGAATAATTTCTACATTCACTTTTGGAAAGAGGAATGCCTAATATTTGCAGTGAGGAAAACCGTCGTTTTGTGTTTAAAAAGGAACAGAATGGTTTTACTGAGCCTGTCTGCTGCATAGCTATGCCATGTAGCTGCATACACACAGTAACGATGTACTTTGGATAATGTTGTTGGTTTCTAGTGTGTGTACGCGTGTAAATGCATGCAGATACATGCACAGCTATGCATGTATGCGCTGTGTTTCCTGGGTAAGGTTCTGTAGGAACTACATAGTTACATGAAATGTTGTAACTGGATTGTGGCTTAGCTCTGGGTTGGGGAATGCTGTCAGCTTCAGGAGAAGGAAGCCAGAAGCAGTGGAAAGCATGGGCAGTGGGGAAGGCCCAGCTAAACGCATAAAATGCTGATATGAAAGAGGTCATTATGTGATCTTCATAGACTCACAAATGGAAAAACAGTCTTGAGTTTATCCAGTATATCTGGATTTGCTGGTAAGATAGAGGAAAAGGCATTCACAACTTTGAGGCCTTTTTTTCCTCCCTGTCATTCTGCACTGCATTTTTAATTTCTTTCTTGTAATTCTGTGGCATATATTCTTTTTATTATTATTATTATTGTGGATGTTACTAGAAATAAGTTCTTTAACTATATTAAAAAGTTTAGGACTGAATAAGTTAGGTTTATTGAACTGAAGTTCTGTCTTTGTTGGCCATATGTACAGCTGTTTGTTGCACACTTCTAGGTGTGCAAATCTAAAACTCAGCTACTGCAGCTCTTATCAAACATGAAAGTTTGAATTCAGCAATGTTAGCTGGTGTTTAAATTCCCAGTTTAAGGCTGTAGCTAGTTTAATGTCACTGAAGAGAGAGTGGGTACTGGGAATAACCAGTCTGGGAGAGGGAATTAAAATAATAGCTGATACATCTTCTGTTATCGAAAGGACGGACAGATAGATGCTGATGAGCTACAGAGATGTCTCACGCAGTCAGGGATTGCAGGAGCATATAAACGTAAGTTAATGTTTTAAATAAAAAAACCCCAACCCTAAAGCATACTAATTCTTATGTCATCTTCTAGAAAATGCTTGTAATTGTGCCTTCTACACAATGATTTTGGTTTAGTTTTTTTTTATTTGCATGGTAGAAGGGCTTTCTTTCCATATGGAATACTTTGAGATGTGAATTCTCTGTATTTAGATCTATGCATATAAGACTTTGCTTCTCAGCTTCCTTAGTTCCCCACTGCTGAGCTGTAGAGTTGAAGGTTTTTTGTTTTGTAATGGAGAGCCAATTCTTAAAACAATGTTTTGCCTTTGTTTTTATTTGAGCTTGATACTGACCAAAAAATTCTGGGGCAGACCTCCTCTGTTGGGATACCTTGTGTTCAGTTTACAAAGTTGAGCTTCTGTGAGTAAAACTGGCTTCCTCAACTGGTGCCTGTGGTGAAATATAAAAGACCACTTTGACTGAAACCCAAAACCTTTATGGATTGAGATAAGAGGAAATTCATTTTAAATGTAACTTGAATTGTCTCCAGATTGTCTGCTGTCAGTTTTTCTAACAAGGAATGGTTAAAAGCTCTGATTTGGATGAAAATACGCTATGGCAGTATACTGTGGAAGCAAGTATATAATATTTTATATATTGTATTATAAGATGACAATGTTGCATTTAGACAAAACTGAAATTCATTCTTTTAATTTAACTTATTTTTCCTTTTTCTACTTTAAACAGCTTTCAACTTAGAAACTTGCAGACTCATGATCTCAATGCTGGACGTATCCTTTACTATGAAATGTAAACATTTTTGCATTACATAAGCAAAGATCAGAGGGTGCCCAAAATTTGGGAAATGCTTTTCAATTCCCATTCAGCTCTTACTTGATAAGTAATAATGATTATTATAATTGGGGAACTACAAAATTCCAT
Organism: Thinocorus orbignyianus; assembly: GCA_013400375.1. NCBI lineage: Eukaryota > Metazoa > Chordata > Aves > Ciconiiformes > Thinocoridae > Thinocorus > Thinocorus orbignyianus. The sequence goes on from VXBW01001614.1 coordinate 104,124, forward strand.
TCTTACTCATTTTACTGGGTGAAGTAGTAATTGTAATAAAGAAGTGACTGATCTTCTTACACCAAGTGGGGTCCCTCTGAGCCCTGGGGACTGTTTCCGCATTGAATGCATGAAGAGCCAGGGCTGGCAGCCCACACAGATTTTAGTGCGAAGCACTCATTCTGTTTTTGAAATGGGACAACATTGTAGGTGTCCTTCCTAATGAATTAAGTGTTTGTACTACGCAGCCTGAATACAATATAACTCCCCCTAAACCCTGTTCCTTGAATGAAATAGTTTCAAGTGTCTAATGACAGGGTATTACAGCATTCCACAGTAGGACTTTTAGTTAGATTTTTTAAATAAAAACTTAAAATGTCATGTTCAAATGCTTTGCTGTTAAAGACAGAAATGAAACTGAAAGGGTTGTTGACTCGCCTCGAACAAACTGCTTAGAATGCAAGAGCGTTGATATTATTCTAACTCAAGGCAATTTTTTATTTGGCACCAAAATTTTCATTATTTTGTAAATGTGTATTATTGGTAACAATTACACTGTGGCAGGTAGAAGAGAAGTGTGTGAACTAAGTTAGATTCACAAAGAGCAAATAGTTTTATCCTGTTTCACTGAGAGGAAGTGGGAGAGCTAATTCTCTGACCTGTGATATGCTGTAGTTAGTTTTCTACCAGAAAAATTGCTAATAGTAAAATACTGTTCATATTGACCTTCAAGAAAGAGTTTTTAACTTCAGATGATAAAAGTACAAATTTCCATTGGAAAGAGGGCGCTTTTTTTTTTTGAACTTTGTAAGTTAAGAAATGTTTTTCTTAGCTTTGGAATCAGAGGGATATGTCTGGCACATTGGGATTTAATGAGTTTAAAGAGCTCTGGGCTGTGGTCAGTGGCTGGAAGCAACACTTCCTAAGTTTTGACAACGATAGAAGTGGTACAGTGGATCGTCAAGAACTAGAGAAAGCCTTGATGAATATGGGTAAGTTCTGAAAAGTTCTTGCTTCTGACCTGACTTACAACATTTCCCAGTACCAGTTACTATCCCACAGTAACTGACACATACTTCCAATTAAAAATGTGTTGAGATTCTGTTAACTTACCTGTCTTTTCAATGGAGATTTTTTATTTTCAAATAGGATTTAGACTGAGCCCACAGGCAGTGACTGTGATCACAAGGCGATACAGCACTCAAGGGAAGATCTCATTTGATGATTATATTGCCTGCTGTGTGAAACTCAGAGCTCTCACTGGTGCGTTGGATTATATCCTTGGTGCTATCATCCCCACAATATATTTTTATTTAATAAAATCTGATTACCCAGTTACCTCAAGTTCAGCTTTAACTTTTAGGTAATACAAAATAGATTTCTTTCAATAGAGTTTACAGGCAGAGCTGGCACAGTTACAGATTATGGTTTTTAAATCCCCATTGAAAAATAGACTTGAAATTAATGCAGCATTTATTCTGGAGTTATGTTATCAAAATTGGTGAACTATTTATCAACAGAACATGAAGGGTGGTAGAGATAATTATTAAAATGAAGAACAGGAAATTAGGTCATTTTGGATTCTTGATGAATTCTTATTTGTGTAACTTGAGGAATTTAATGAAAGTACAATGCATTTCTAAAAAAAAATTATTAACTCATTGTTCTTACCTGGTTTCTTTTTTGTTTTCTTAATTTTTCCAGAATGTTTTAGAAGAAGGGATACAACTCAGCAGGGTTTTGTGAACTTCCAGTATGATGATGTAAGTGAACTTTAAGGAATCAGTTAAAGTTGCAGGGTAACACTGAAGTAAAACTTAAAACTGAAGACAAGCAGTAGTGGTGTGAGTTTGTGCCTGCCTTCCCACCCTGATGGTGTTACTCGAGAGTACGAAGGTTCTGGGCTTTGAGTATTATCTCAGAAAGTTTTCACGTATTTTATGGAGTTCTGTAAAATGTTGTGCACTTTTATCTGGCCTTCTTACCAGCATGGTTCAAGCTGATCTAAGAGGCTCCATTGCTTGCTAATATCGCTTTCTGGTACTAATTTTCCTTCTTTTGTATTAGGGCTTGGTAGACAATTTTCTCAGGAAAGGCTGGGGGCGGGGCAGTGAGGGGACACAAAGTGCGCTCAGTCAGGCTTGTCGTTCTTGGCTCCCTGGCCACACTGCACTGGAAAAGGACAACACTAGATTCAAGTATTCTGAGGAAGTTTTGTTGTTATTATTAATAAGATGCATTGTTTAAATTAACTGTTAGCTGATTTTCATATTTAGTTTCAAAGTTTCATAGTTCATGGACTGAATTTGTTTACAGAAAAGGGTAGTGACGAGTTTTTCAGGATAAAAAGTGAAGACTTGTTCTCTATCATATATCTAATAAGTGGTTATTATTTTTTCAGTTCATACAGTGTGTTATGAGCATCTAAATCAAAAGGAAGGAAGTGGTGGATGATCACGATTAACATTCCAGTTTGTGTTTTACTTTGCCAAATCTTACAATGATTGTGTATCTCAGTATCGGAAATGGCACATTTTATGAAGGTATCGCTTTACAAACTTGTGGTTTACTCGCATACTGTTGTCTTTAACTTTCAACCTGTGACTATTAAAGATGTTTTTATTTTCATAGACTTGCAATTCACTCTGTGTAGCTCAGATTGTGCAGTAAGTTTTTCTTAGTGCAACTCACCTTTTTCTGTCTTAAACAGTATCATGTATAACGGAAGATGAATCATATTCTTTTGTCTTTGACAGCATAAGACATGTACAAACTGAAAGAGCTTTTGGAATGATCATTTTACCCTGGTCTCTTAGAACGTCAGTAAATCTAGGTTGCTTATTCTGACAGCTGGCTGTTTTCAAGATGAAGTCTGTGGCACCAAGATCATCTGGTAGAACTTCAGGGATGTGACAAAACAGAGCAGAGAACTCTTCTAGCAATGTACTGCTGTACAGGGGGCTTTTGTTCCACTAAAATTCTTTGTGTCACTATATAAACCACTTTTAAACATACAAAAATTACACTTTGTCAGCTTATACATTAATTTCCTCCTTAACAATGAATTTCTACGATGCCAGATGCCAGAATGTTTCTGTCTTTAAACCTAAACCACCCACTGTAGGAGAAGATAAGGTGCAAGACCAGCTAGGGACTTGAAGGTGCCTGAGTCCGTTTTCAGAAAAGGAAATAAAGGAAGACCTGGGGAATTACAGGCCAGTCAGTCTTACCCCTGTGCGTGGCAAGATCATGAAGCAGATCCTCCTGGAATCTCTGCCAAGGCACATGGAACATAAGGAGGTGACTGGTGACAGCCAGCATGGCTTCACCAAAGGCAAGTCACGCCTGACAGATTTGTTCACCTTTTACAATGCTGCTGCAGCATTGGTGGACAAGGGGAGAGCAATAGGTGCCACCTACCTGGACTTAGGCAAAGTGTTTGACACTGTTCCACATGACATACTGGTCTTTAAACTGGAGAGACACGGATTTGATGGATGGACCACTCAATGAATCAGGAACTGATGGGATGGCTGCACTTAAAGGGTTGCAGTCAATGGCTCAATGTCCAAGTGGCAGCCAGTGACAAGGGGTCAGTACTGAAACCTGTGTGAAAATTGCTTCTCCATTAAGAGCAGGTTCAGTTGGCAATTTGAATATGCAAGTTATCTGTAACTCAGAATTAAGGGTGTCTCTTTCCCAAAAGGCAAACTGGCAAGGATGCTCTATATGACACCAAGTGGGGTGATTGCTCTCGACCTTTGTGGAAACAGCTGGACAGTTTAGAATTTATATATTTCTTCTTGCCCTCAAACATGCAAACCTAAGGAACAGTGCTTTCAGATTTAAGACTTGTAGGACCCTAAGACAAGGACTGGGAAGCTCGCAGGACTGTTTTCAACCCTGCAATTTGAAGAATAACACCTGTATTCCATTATTAGCCATAAGCCCCTTTTTGGCCCATGCATGCTGCATCTTTTTATGCAGAGCCCAAGGAAGCGCCAAATGTAAGGACTGAGGAGAACAAGAATCACACGGCATCTGTCATTGGAAGTCACTTTACTGATGTTACAATGTGTCAGTAACATTGAAAACCACAGGCATTTGTATTAAATACTCTCATTGAAGCGGATACTGTGATGCTGTTATTAAAAGTGAGCAGGAATTTGGAACCCCAAATTGCATTTATTTGATGCTATAAAAAGCAACATTTTGTTTAGCTACACGAAAGCCAGATCCATTCACTTCAACAGCCCAATGCCCGGAATGTTTATGACAAAAAACATCACACTCAAAGCTAGAAAGTTGTAAATTGCAAGCCTTCATTTTGGTGTTTGTCAATAACTTACATTTCTATTATATCAAGCGTGTTCTTTAAAGGTTTTCAAGTAGCAAAGACAACATTATGGTATGGATTGGTTGGTTTTGCTAATACTAGCCCAGCCGCAGTGGTGACACACAACTCTCCCTGTGTCTGAATGTTTTACCAATATGGGCTAGGATGAGGGAAAAAATGGATAGTTTGGTGTTCTGTTTTTTTTTACAGCAATGCCAAAGATATATTAGCACAACATGAAGCTGGCAGAGCCAACTGGTACGTACCACCCCGTAAGCTTTGCTGGAGAACTAGTCACACTGTAAATAGTGTTTTCTCAGGCTGATTACAAATTCTATAATGCTTTGCTCTTCTGAAAAAAATACTTTGCATTTATGCAACAATAAAAATAAGTGCTGTATTCTATATAAAACACTACCTATTGTAATATATCTTTACCCTTAAGAAAAGAAAATCAGGTTATATATTCACAGTTTGAATATGTTCTGGACTGTATTTCCAAGCATAAAATATATCAGTCTCTACACAGGCAGTGAGCGGGAGTCCTTGTACCAATCATCAGAATAAACCAGCAGTTCCTGCTATGCAGAGCATTGCGATACTGCACAAGTAGCTGCTGGCACCACTAGGCTTACAAGGTCAGTCAGGCCTATATACAGAATTTCTAATGTGGTTGTAAAAATAGACACTCCATGCTAAAGTTAAGAGTATATAAGGTCTTAAGGCCCCATGTTAAGATAATTTTTTTTAACCAAAACTTTATATTTTTTTCTTATTCAGAGGAATACAGAAACAAAAAAAAAAAAAGCTTGTTGCTTTGACATTTTATGCTTTAGTAATAAAAAATAGTGTAAGACACCTATACTTCTCCCTCAGAGAATGTTTAACTGCTCTGTGCTTCCTTTCCCCAGTGTTCCTCATCTCATTCTAAGTTGCCTTGCAGTCACAGCCTGTCTATGCAGCAGCAATTTTTAACCAGTTTAAAGCTGGTGTAGCTGAACTGACTTTGAAACTGGTTTAGGTTGGATTTCAGAGAACTAAACCCAGCAGGCCTGGCTACATGAGCTAATTTTGAAGTCAGGCACAAAGTTTCTCAGGTGTCAGCAAATAACCATATTTCCACTTTCTGAACTTATTTTTCTTGCTTGTTTTGGTTACTTGGCTGGGATAACCTATTGATGTTGACTGTTACAGAACTTTCCTGAACAGATACACAAAACCTGTGCAGTAACACGTGCTGGGTGTATGAACTACTGTTTCTAAAGCTTTAGTTTAAATCGGCATCCACACTTCAGGCACCAGAAATGTTTTTTGTAAAATGACTTGGAAAATACTCAGGACAAAGAAGTTTTCTAGCGTAAATGACAGGAAACTTTTTTTTTATTTCCCGCTGAAATCAATTAAGAGTCTCATCTGTATTGCAGCTATGTCTACACACTCAGTTTCACCATTTCCTTTTTTCCCCAGCTCTATTAGGGTAACAGTTACCTGCACATAGTAACGTTACCCCACCAGGCACTTACGCACTGAAAAACTGTACAGATGTGTGCAGTTTACTCTAATTTGTCTTCAGCAAATCTGATCAAAGTCAAATTCCTTATTGCTGATGTCTCATGTGCTTTAGAAGCCACACAAGTAGTCTGATGGTTAATCCATTTTTGACAAAAAACACACCAAAACAACAGCTTCAGAGGCAACCAAAATGCTCAAGCTCTTTAAAAAATGAGGTAAATAATCTCACACTGTAGTTGGTCACAGTGGCCCAAACACTCTGTTGCAGATACCTAAATAACAAAGAAATTGGATGGCCTTCAAACGTGGAGCAAGAGCAATAGGACACAGCACAACTTTTATGTTCTTGGACTTAAGCCTTCAACAAAGGGTGAGAGAGACACAGGATGGCTGAGCAGAAACTGCAGAAACTGTATCTGAGACATGAGGCTTCCTCACCTACACCAAGTATCAAGAGCAAAAGACGTAATAACAGCCCTGGAAAGACCTTATCCTGGAAAGGTGACTAACTCAGCAGCTCTTCGATCTTAGCCAATTAACACAAGAGGCTGTTAGTGGATGTAATTCTCATTCATGGAAATGCAGAAAGGGGATGAAAGAGAACAGGAGTTGTTGAGTTTTACTCTGGAGTGTGAGAGCTTTGCTTACAGCAGCTGAGTGTGCCATTTGATGATGGGCCAAGTCCTAAGAGCCAATTTCTTCTGTGGGATTACGGAATCTCATCATGCTTCCATGTTACAACCTACCCTGCTCATTAGTGAATTCATTAATGAAATGACTGCAAATTTGGTCAGAATTTGTACCATATACATGTCTGCAACAGTGTAAGTGGTTATCGCATTGGTGTTGACAAGACTGCTCAAATCATTTAAAACCAGCAGCAGGGATTCAGGTAAGAGGATTTCAGTGCACTAGCTACCGACATAATTTCTTTCTGATTGTAATGCATGCTACAGCTCAAATGTCCATTTGTTCATTAGCAACATCAGTTTAGCAGTTTCAACATCTCACAAAACAGGAACTCTTAAATCACTTGGAAGTAGCTATCTTTATATAACTGGCAAGTAGTGACTTACGGTCACAACTGTATAAAATTAACAACCTCCTTAAAACTACTTACTTAAATATAACACAACTATATGTAAATTATCAATCACAACCATTTCTGGTCTATTGCCCAAATGTATTCACCAAAAGTCTGTAGTATGGATTACTGAAGTTCTTATGTCAACAAATGCAGAATTAGAAGCTAAATTTTACTTGTCAAACTGTGCCATCATTGTGCAGCATTATTATTTGGATACAATCTCTATTTTCCAGTCTCCATCAATTAGTCATATTAATTTTATTTTAAATTACACAAGATTCTTCTCCCATGTTGAAATACGTAACGTTAACTGAAGTATAGCTCATCCTGCAGGTCCTGTGCTCATATGGACAATTACTTCTATTTGAAGTATCTCCACTTCAACAGGCATCTACAGTATAGTTGACAAGAATTCATTATTAAAATAAAAATAAAATAAAAGTCAATCACAAGCATGAGTGAAAATGACTGGGTTATCTTATTGACGACACAAGTACTCTCTTTTAGACTGGATGAGGTATTATGCAGCAATTTATATTGCTATTGCCAGTGTAACTCACTACAGAGGATAACAATACTTGCAATCATCAAGGTTGATAATCTGGCAGCTTTCCAACATGCTACATTTTAGAAGTCAGAAACCGTAGCAAACATTCTCTCTTCGACTTCCCCTGGCTTTGGAGGCTCACACAGCCCTACCAGTTCAGGTCTACAAGTTACCAACATGATTCTCTTCAGCAGAATTTTGCAAAAACCCAAGTCCTGCAATGTTCTCACTATAGACCATCAAAGTGAAAGTCAGAATTTATTTAACTTAAACTTAGTGCTCAGAACTAGACTTCCAGTCGCTACATACATCCAAATGTGCAAGTGATAGTTAAGAATTACACTACACACAGAACTGTATCATCATATGCTACAAATGAATTATACCAAAACAAGAGAGAAGCTGAAAGTACACACTACATTGAAAATACAGCCAGAAAAGCCATTTGTTTGCAAAACAAGAAGCTACACACATTACATAGAGACAGCATGTTATATCCAGTTCAGTCTAACCACATCTCACTGCTTCTTGATAAGGCAAAATGGAAAGGGAAGAGTAAACAGTGGTAAACATAAAATATGCGTAGAAATCTAACAGGGTTATTCAAAATTACATGCCAGTTTGTATCCAAACAAATACCATAAAAGGCATATGATGAACTGTGCAGTAACTAAAGATACTAACACATGAGGGAAAAACAGCTTCCACAGAGCAACAGAGCAGCTGTGGTGTTAGCATAATGTCCTAATGTGGGTGAATTCCTCGATGGTCCTGCTCAAAGTCCAGTGAAATCAATAAAAAACATATTGATTTCAAATGGTTACGGCTCAGGCCCCAGTTTCATGAGCTATATGCTATCAACTATCTTTAATCCAGTTCCTACACTCAAATCTTTGCAAAATAATATTCTTCAGTGCTGACAGATATTTACTCTTTGCAAAAGTGCAGAATCTTTTCCTAAAGCTATTACAAGTGACCGGCTCCTTCCACATGGTCTGTCTGCATCCACTTGTACTCAGTCACATTTGTTTTTCTCCAAAATACTTACCAGAACATGTTGACTGTGAAGTAAAATCACTTGAACTTCAAGGCCAATATTTTGTCATATTCTAATACATAAAATATAGTGTTTCTAAAAATCTTACATACTTTACAGTTGATGACATCTTTAAACATTTCTTAATTTAATCTTACATACATTTGACTTTATTGAGAGACTTAAAAGTTTAAAAAAATATATTAAAAGACTGCAAGTGTTGGGTTCAATTATTAACGGAAATACACGAAAGAGGTAGAAGATTCAGAAACACCGTAGATGTTCCTATCACAACAATATCTAATTGATCATAGGGCTGTTGGGCAAGGTATTTAACTGCACCACACAGAACTGCGTGGTTTATTCTGCAAAGGTACTACCTGAAGCTAATACACAGTCAACTTTAAGAAACTGAAGAATTATAAACTGATTTAATATGGTCCAGTTTCTTACTGACTTGAAAACTCCGAAAAAATGTTTGTTTTAGAACGCCTTTGGGAAGTCTCCGGTGTTGGAAATCTAACCATCCACTTAAAACATTAACATCTCCATGGTAAAGGGTTTGTTCTACCCTACCTCAGCTTCTTGGGCTAAGCTCACTTGTACTCAGTTTAATGCCCCCAAAAATTGTCAAGGGGCCTCCAGGGGCAGCAAGCACAGCATTCACATGCACGGTGAAGGTGACTGCAGTAACGAAGACAAGACAACAGTGAAACTGGCCACTTGCCCAGCGCAAGCATTACTTCGTGCAGGGAAATCATTAACCCTTCTCATAAGGTACGCCTTGCCATCACAAACAGTGTCTGAAATGTTCTATCAAAAGTACACAACTCTCACCAGGACTTCACATCACCACATCCTGAACTGATTACTCAGACGCGTTCCCAAATGTCTAGTAAGTTTGGGCTGCACATTCCTTAAAGGCTCTGTCTCTGGTGTCCACTGAATCATTCCTGATGACACCCATGAGAGGATATTTCACTGAACGATGGATTTTGGCTGGTTCCCCTTCTGATGATTTAAGACAAAGTGCTGCTGTACTGGTTTCTGCAATCTGCCATACAACTGAGATTGTCAGGACAGTATAAGATGCTAAAAAGACAGTATAGATTTTGGTCAAACACCAGTTTCTGAGAGACATGGTTTTACAGTACTGTACTTTCTGTATTTCCAAAGATACCTGCTTGTAATATTAGAAAATCTGAAGTGTGATGATGTTAGTCACGACTGTTTCTTTAGGCATTTGGCAAAACACACTTATGTATAACAGCTATTTTTGACATTATCAAATGTTTACATATATACAATCTATATACTGAGTTTATAAACATGTAAGGTAAAAAATAATATATATATAATCCTTGTTTGTTTGACATTGGTGTCAAATAGTTGCCTTTCAAAGTTTGAAATCTTGTCACAAAAAAATCCTATATTTCTTATTCCTGCATGCTAATTTCTATTACAGTATGTTGTTTATCCCTTACATGTGGAAAGTAAAGAACACAAGGCTCATGCATACAGCAGACAAGTTTACATCAGCTGGGATCTCCAGGAGGTGCACTCCCAATTCCATTCTGGTCTGACCCACGACTGCAATAAACCAGAGGAAAACCTCTCAGGTGGGACTGGCAAACTGACTGCAGCTGGGATTCTAGGTTAGTGTATCTGTCATCGTGGGGAACAGCCTTGTCGCATCCAGGCTCATTATCCCCTGCCATGATTCTGGTTGTTCTTCAAATCCGTAAAATACTGTCACCAAACAACCAGAAAGGAAACAAAAGACTGCTTTTTTCCCTTCCAGATAAGAGGAGTTTCTCACTGTGACCATGGGCATCTCTGTTGATCTTTCAAATTGTCTCAAGAGCAGATGAATGTGCTGTGACTCAGTGATGCTGAGTTTCTATAAAATCCGAAGTAAACAGTTCTGATGTCACCCCAGGAAAACAGTGCAGCTAAATGGACGTCTCCCATAGCTGGAGAAGGGGAAAAGGAACACAAACACACAATTAACACCAAGATAAAATATGCCGTTACCCAAATAGCGTGAGGAGCTTGTTTGGGGAACCGCATCTATGTTACTTGGGTCACCAAGGCTACACTCTTGGTCTGCTTCTCAGCCTCTGCTGGGTATTGTTTAGAACATGAAGTCAGCAATCTCAAACATTCCAGCATGACTTGCAGCTGGCACAGCTGGGAGTAAATGGCCACAGCTGGGAGTGCGGCAAGTTTGAAGGAGAAAGTCAGTGTTTGTATTAGGTAGCTTTTACCTTACCGTTACACTAACTAATATTAGTGTAATTTCCCACTCTTTTCTGTTTAACTCTGCTCAGAGCAGCATAAATTTTTGATGTGGATTTAAGCTGGTTCCCGAGGCAGCTCCAGGGCTGAGAAACCTCAGTGTAGCCCTTCCTCCAACCTGTTCTGCTCCACACGCCCAAGAGATGCTCTGCCACCCCTCGTACAACTTTCTGCCTCCAGCAGGACATGAGGGCAGCAGCATGCAGGTCCCCTCAGCAGTGCTCCACTCCATTTTTTTCTTGGAAAAAAGGGACACGAGGCAGCAAAGTCCCTCTGGATCTGCAATGACCTGATACAAGCCCTATATATCTTCCTTAACTGCAACAGTCACCCTTCCATGAGGCCAGAAAGCAGTCATCCCCCAAGCTTGAGTAAGAGTTGCTGGCTGCATCATCCCCCTGGACAGGGTAAGGGAGGAGTTCCAGTCATGTTCCTCGCCCCAAGGCTGCCCCAGGGATGGCCTCAGCTTGAAATAAGACAACCAGTGAAATCTGGGCTTCAGGGCAGGTTTATAAGCAACCCAAATGGGTATCACAGAATCAGAGAATGATATGGGGTTGGAAGGGACATGTGGAGAACCTCTAGTCCAACCTCCCTGCCAAAGCAGGTCCACCCAGGGCAGGCTGCACAAGAGCACATCCAGGCAACTTTTGAATGTCTCCAGAGACAGAGACTCCACCATCTCTCTGGGCAGCCTGTTCCAGTGCTCTGCCATCCTCAAAGTAAAGAAGTTCCTCTCCTCATGTTTAGATAGAACTTCTTAAGTTCAAGTTTTTTCCCGTTACCTCTTGTCCTGTCACTGGGCACAACTGAAAAAAGACTGGCCCCATCCTCTTGACACCCACCTTTAAATTATTTCTAAGCATTGATCAGATTCCTCCTCAGTTTTCTCTTCTCCAGACTAAAAAGACCCAAGTCCCTCAGCCTTTCCTCATAAGAGAGATGTTCTAGGTCCTTAATCACCTTTGCAGCCTGATTACCTATCTGTATGATCTGTAACCACAGCCACCGAGTCCGCCCCAATCGCTGCTGCAGTCTTGGGCATGAAGGAAATGCCCCTGCTGCTCTCACTGCTTGTCAAAGATGCTGCTCTGCTCTGCTTGCTGTTTGAAAAACTACTGGTAAATCAAATCACTGACAAAACACACAGAAAAGAGGGACACATACCCTGGCACTTTGCCTGTTTGCTTTTTTCTCTTCATCAGGAAGCGGTGGCATTGGGTAAGGGTATTTTCTGCTGGAAGCAATAGATCCAGTGGAGGAAGATGGAGACTTTGCAGGAGACAGCGTCCTGAGGTGTTAAAACACACAAAATAAGTATTATATCTTTGAGTCTTAGTCCTGCAACAGCAACTGCCATTACTCTGAAGCTTGGTTCAGAACCAAGGATACAGCTTATTTTTAGCTCAATATCGGGGGGATAAAGTTGTTTGATCAGCAGTCTAATAGTTTCATTATATGAATAAAGGGATTTAAAGTTTTCAGGAACACTGGAAGAAAAAGAAATAAGATTTCCTACTTCTTATTAGAGTTGTATTGCATAACAAAAATGATTCCTTAACTATTTTATACAGTCCTGTAATTAATCACTATAAAATTAACAAACCAAATATGCAATCGAGTAAATAGAGAACTGAAAGCTAGACATGGCATTATGAAGCCTAAATAGAAACAGCGATTACATAAATTTAAGCTGAACAATATCTTCTGCCATGATTAAATGGCAATTAGCACTGTCTTTATGTATATATAACACATATCCTATATTGATACAAACATAGCAAATAAATCTTACACTTTATAAGGCAATACTTTACACAAATGCATGCACTTGGAGGCCAAACTGTTAGTTGTGAAGTAACAAAGACATATACAAGGTGCTAATAACAAATAATTAGACATGCAAGCATCACACAGTGCATATTGTTCCAGCCGAAGAAAGTCTGATGAGAACATACAAAAATGGACTGATTAGTCAATGGCAATCAGCATTTCTGTACGAGGTGAGTAGAGTAAGCAGGAGCAAGTAAATGTTTTTATCACATGGAAGGCATTCTTTTCATGTCAATAAGGCAGCAGCACATTATTGACTGAAATTTTATACCCAAGAAAAACTCTTATGCTTCTGTTTTGAGATTCTGCACTTTTCCCACTTGCGAGGTTCCTATCAGGCTCTGAAGCTGGGCAGGACAGAAGGGAAAAAAAGCCTCAAAGTAGAAAAACTGAGCTACCCTGGCTGCTCTCTCTGTTCTGCAGACTGAGGGCATTTTTCAAGAGGCCCCCACTGGAGCAATGCACCCCAACCCAACGTGTCCCTGACGATGGAAGGCTCCCCTCCATCTCTACAGTCAGGTCTTCCAAGCCCCTCAAAACACAGCAAGGGGCTGTGCAGCTGCAGACCCCAGTGATGAGCACCTTCGCTGGCACTGAGGAGCCAAAGGAACCCCCGGCACAGTCCTACAGCCCTGGCTCTGAGATCTGCAGGATCAGGCTCTTTCATCTAGAGAGGACTATAGATAAGGCAGACACTCCTTTGTGTCTGGAATTGTTTTGTATCTCTATTACCTTTAAATAATTATTCTTTTATTTTGGACTAGTGTATGATTTTGTTATGCCTGAAGCTCCCTACAACCATTTCCCATAAAATGACTGACGGGAGCCACAACCAGCAAAGTGTCAATGGGAATTACAGGGTGACAGCTCCCCAGACTGGCTCACGATTGTCTAATGCCTCATGCTGCAGCCTTTAAGTTCAACAGCACTTTAAAGATATAGGCTGGTACAATTGTCCAAACACTGAACATCTTAAGCACGTGTACTTTTATCAACCATTAAGATGAATTGGACATACAGGAGTGTTTTCAGGAAGAAAGTTTTAAGCAGCTACTGAAGTATAAAACAAAGCATTTGTCATAGATCTGGGCACAAAATTGTACATGCAACAAAACAGGTTATTCTTCTTAAAAATGCAGGGAAAGGTTCTCAAGGTTGTGCAGCTGTTCACTACCTGTACAAGTCCTCTCATCTGTGCCCACACTCAGACTAATAAACTATTAGTGGATCGAGAATCAAAAATACAAGGAAAGAGGGGGAAGATAAGGAGTGTAGCTTTTACGTATTATTAATCTAATTATGAACTAATTTTTCCCCACAACGGGAGGAAAATTTAAAATCTTAATGTGCAAATTTATAACAATGCACCTGGAGATCAGAAACAAGGAATTGGGCGGGGGGTGGGTATCAGATCTGAGCTGGCAAGCCCAGCAGAAAGCTGCTTATATGCGTCCCACAGCCAGGAGGTGCACACAGAATGAAGGCATCTCCCAAGCCTTGCACCACAACCAGGCACAACATCACCACCTGCACACCACAGGCTCTTCCCATGGGTTCTCTTAGGCACCACAAGAGAAGGTCATGGTGAGAGGGAAAGCCATGGCCAACACACCTGTCCATCAGCCTGAACAGGTGATCCTGGAAGGAGCGTAACACCCCTGCAAAGAATGGGGCACACTGAACATCTTCCCTACACAGCAGGTCCTCCCAACTGAGCCTGTAGCCAGGTAGCTCTGCACCATAACTCAAAAACAATGCTGCCTTTTCAGGAGATGTTGAAGCCTAGACCCCCAGCGTAGCTGCCTACATTTCTTCTCAGCCTCGCGTTGCATTGCCAGGTCACCTGTGGGTCGCACACCCAGCTGATGTACACATTGCTGCTCACCCACTCCTGCAGAGCTACGGCCAAATACATAGCTAATGCAGTTGCACACTTCAAAGAAATGACCTTGCCCTCCTCTCACAGCTCTCATCCCTGATTTCTGCTACAGAAGTTACATGCTGGGTTTTATCACCTTTTTAGTGCCATGTGCTGAGGCTGTGCAAACGTCACTGGCAAACGTATGCTCACAGCTCTTGGGATGCATCTTGCATGATTAAGTGCAGCTGTTTGAGGTGGGTTTGATCACTTTTCAGGTCCTGCCCTACAGTTTTGTATGTGCTGTGTATCCCAGATTTATATGTACTTTAAATGAGAAAGGCTGTACCTGGCTTTCTCATTTACAGGATGGAAGAAGGACAGCGTTCAGGGACACTTGCGGGGAATGCTGGGGTTGAAGGCAGGCAAAACTTTGCAGGTTGGTCCGGGTTGGGATTCATTCAGCTTTCACTGTGGTTTCAGTTCTGCTATCATATCCATTAGCTTTCATGACAAATCTTGTTTCCAGCTGAAACTTACACAAAAATCTAGGCAGGCAGACCAGGTTGCAGCCTGCATTCTGCCCTGTACACGCCATAATACTTTCAGAGGTTTTCCCACCAACCCCAAATAAAGCCATGCACTTCGACACTCTGCAAGAATTCTCATTTCTGACCAGAAAGCACGATGCAGCAGCCACTTTGTGTCCATCTTTCTGTCCTGAAAGCTGAAACTAAGAGTGTGGGGAGACTGTGCTGCGATTCACAGCAAACCACAGTGGCAGCAGGAGGAGATCTGCACACAAACTCCTGTGCCAGGCGCCTGCCTGCTCTGCCTTCTCACAACCCAAATGGGAAAAGTGTTGGCCCACCAGAAAAATGTGTCACCTGGGAACACAGATGCAGCTTTGAGCATCATTTTAAATGAAACCAAGGTAGCTGGCCCTGACAGATCTGAACTGTTTGTAAGCTGTGCTTGATTTTGTTTTGTAGATCGAAACAATTTAATGACATTCACTTAACATTCAACCTGGCAAAAGCACTTCAAGCCCAAATAGAGATACCATCACCCTAACCTGACCTTTGCTGCTGTAGGTTCAGCTTTTTGTAGGACATCATCAGCCCAAACTATCCTATGTCAGGAAGCTGGGATCTTGTAAAAACTGATGAGGCTAAACACTTCAACATTTTAAATGCAGTTCCTTTAAAACCCCACAGACATGCACAAGCTTCCTCAGGAAGTACAGCAGCAGAGAGGAGGTTTGGATCGTGGAGGCTCCAGAAAAGGCACAGGCTGTGGTTTGAATCACCCACTTTAAGCACTACACAGCAATGCCCCAAGAGTCAGGCACTCACACACTTTAATGAACTCTTTTCCCTAACTCTTGAAATGAAATCCTGATCTTACTGGCATCAACAGGCATTTTTTTTTTTTATTAGCTGCCAACAAGCATAGTATTTTTGCTTTGGCTGCAATGAGGAAAACTTTTTTTCTGTAAGCACAGTCTCAAGGCGTCTCAGCAGGAGCAGGGAGCTAACGGCTGGTCACAGCTCTGGCCGCAACTGGATGCTCCCAGAGGAGGCAACGGACCTCACCAAACCAGCGGAACCAACTCTGGCTAATGACCAGCTGAGGAGGAGCTGAGAAGAAACTGAGGAAGAAAGCAAGAACACCAAAAACCAAGAAAAATAAAGAGGGAAATGAACAGCCCGTTGTCTCCTGCTCTCCACGCTCCTTACTAATGCCTTTCTGATATGGAATGGCCATTTTCCCTATGGGGATGCACCTTGGCTCTCCATTTTAAAATCCCGTTTTCTTTGGAAACTATTTTTATATTTTAAACAACTCCCATAGAATCTAAGTTATTGTAAACATTTGCATTAAATCAAATATAGGCAGCTCAGTGCTTCAGAAGGTGCCTTTAGCCTTTTTTAATTATCTACAGAAATGCCACATTTTGGGATTCTGGCAGTTTACTTTGTGATATCATCATGGTTCCTGAGTCTTTCAAGAAACCCTTAACCATATTTAATAAGGTCAGTCTGTGAAGCAGCCACTGTAATTGGCAGTAATGAAAGTAAGTAATAGTATCACACTGGTAAAACAGCGTGCCTTGCAGCAGAACTGCGATCAGGGAGAGGTCTCCTGCCTGGGTTTATTTCTGGGGTTATGTGGTTATGACCTGGCACATAAAATTAAAACCTAGCACAGACTTTGGGCAGTAGAATGAGACTTTTCTTTACAGACATTTTTTTACAGAAGTGAATCCCACAGATGGGAGTTTCCTGGCATCAGAGACAACAGCTACTATTCTTACAATTATTAATAAAAAGTAATTATATAGAAATACCCATTAAACCTGTAGACTAGGGAAAAAAATAACCAGGACCCAAGGTGTCAGAAAGACAAATTTTGATTTATACAGATGGTATTTTTAAGCTGACGAAGAAAGTCTTTGTGATTACTAATATCTCTGTTTTCTGAAAAGCTGCAGCATTCCCAGGGATTCTAGGAAGTGGTTTTGTCTTTTTTCCTGATTCTATTTCAACTCTACCTGCAACAGCACCAGTCATCACCACAATATTCCTAAAACTATAGGGAGACAAGCAAAACAGCAGTGTTACTTTCAGGACATCTTTAAAAGGAAAGAGAAATCAAAGAGCAACAAAAATACTACTCCGTTAATTATCTGGAGTAAATGTCTTATCCAAGGGCTGTGATTCCTAAAATGCAGCATTAGCTGGAGAGCCCGACTCGAGCCTGCCTGTTTTACCAAACAAGATTTGTTTTGTTTTGTTCATGAATCACCTCGCAGGCTCAAACCCCAGCCATAGGATGTTCAGACACACTATTCTTAGGAACAATATTTTTCAGTCTGTCAGATTAACCAAAACTGCACCTGAGTTTTAGGGAGAAACTGTTCAATTCAACCTCTTATAAGCCTATGGCAACTCATCCCAGGAGAAGATTTGATCCTTTGCATTCCACAACATACCTGCAGAATACCTCCCCATGGTTGTCACGTCAATTAATTAGGACATACAGGTTTCAAAATTGATTCTAGTTTCTTTCGCATTTCTAAAGCTGCTACTGCAGGCAGTCATTAGTAAGCTTCTATGTTGTAAAATTTTTAATTTGTTTCATCTCTGCTGATATGCAGCCCTGAAAACTCATGTAGGTCAGCTTAATCCTGATCTACATGCAAAAAATGCTTGGTTTATCTCAAATACAGTTAGAAACGAGACTCATTCAATGCAACCACCGAAAACTCTGAGGAGCAGAGCACAGTCCAATCAATTAAATCTAGTTACTAAATCAAGATATACCAATATTAAAAGATGAAAACTAAATTAAGAGTACCCACATAGGAATTTAAACCTGTTTAACTAAACCATTTAAAGTAACATACTTTAAACCAGTGCTATCTTAATATTCTATCATCTGTCTTTATTGTGACCACAGGGCTTCTGATACAAATACCCTGGAAGACAGCTACGGGGTTAGACTGGTGAGTGACCGATGGCTTGGCTGAACAACAAAGGTCCAGAGGGTATTTTTAGGAGAAGGTTTGCTAATAAAATCACACCCTTCTAGTGTGAGTTTGCCTAATTTCACCTTCCAGTGACTTTTGGTGGAATAGTCCAGTCTAAAGGACTTCTCACAAAGGTTTTGTTCCATATGCAGCCATTTGGATTTTATAACTAGGTAAGCATTTAGCTGCTCCATGAGGCCCTGCATTCCCTTCTAAGGTTTCTCAGGGCTCAAATCTCCCCGGTTCCTGTCAACAGCTGTTGAACTCTGGACACCAGAACTGAACCCTGTATCCCAATGCTGAAAACAGCAACAGCAAATCTACTGGATTCACAACACACTCTGAATGTCCAAGCACCAACACTGAGATGTGGCTGATACTGGCTGGTAAAATCACAACATTCTCCTATAAAGCTTGGATTCTTCTGTTAGGGATTCTTACTCCTTGTTCAGGACTGAGATTAGGACCGGCAGGTTTAAATTTACCTCCTTTGCCCTATCACTGAAAAGCCTTTCTGCAACTTACTCTGTGATTTAAGAGTGGTTTTTGAAAGCAAACACAAACCATTTTAAAAAGTGACAATTCAATACTCTTTTAAGACTACAGGACATCATCAGTTCTAAAAATTACTGAATTCCCACACTGCTACTTAATATCTGCCAGTGCTTCTACTGGAATAGAAGTGTTTCATTAGTGCCTTGTGATACAACTCCATCACATTTTTTTCCCAAATACACACTGGACGTATTTAGTGAATGTTTCTGCCCATTTGCACTATTACCAGATCTACTAATGTAGCAAAATCATTGTTAAGATTCTATTTACTCCTTCTTCCCCTCCTTCACTGTTTTGGCTACAGATTCTGCTTTCCATTCTTTTTTTCTTTGTGTTTCTATAATTCTTGGTTTAGCTTCACTTTTGGTACATCAACCTACAGCTTCATCAATTTGTTTCACGCTTTGTATTATTTGTCATAAATCGTCTTCCTTTCTCTCCTATGCTAGCCAATTTTTTCAGCTGATGCAAACTTCTGTATCAACTGTAGGATTGTGTCTTTTAGGAATCTATTAAAATATTCTCAGTCTCCTGATTTATGTACAACAGGGAAGTCAGACTCATGCATGCTTCTCTTTAATTTGGCATGTACAAAAAATACACACTTTCTCTTCTCAAAAACAGTATCTTTGGTTGAACGCTACACTCACTTGTAACAGATTCATTAGTGGTTTGATAAATACAGCAGAGGGTATATTCAAGTATGCTTAATTTTCCAATTACAATGTATTATTTCATTGTATGCTGAGGGTAACACACCACTACTTTTTATCCTTTTCTCATTTAAATTTTAGTGTGCACTATATAAGAGAGTGAGTAGAGTCAATGTGTTATGAAACCACTTGCTTCAGTAAATTACATTCTATTTATGTTAATTTATTAGTGATAAATATGTCTCATGCCCATAAAACACTACTTGGCATAAAATGATGAGAAAGCTACTACAAGCTATAGATGATGGTGGGAACGCATGCACTACACACACCCTTTTCAATGGCTTCATTGAAACATTCAGAAAAAAGAACTGTAAATTGCAGATGAAGCCAAAAACAGACATCAAAATGCAGCAAAAGAAGAGGGGCCCTATGCACCTACAGTAACTTGTATTGATTTATATAATCAATAGGAGTCCCAAGATATTTGTAAATGCTGGAACAGCTCTTAAAAATGATAGAGAATTAATTTACAAAATACCTAAAGTATGGTCCTTCAGTGTTTTTATTCACATCTTCTACCCACTTAGCTACATTATATTCTCTTTTGAACCATGGGTTTAAATACCTGCAGAAAGCAATGGAAGGAACAGAGAAAGCAGAAGAACAAGAATAGAAAATCTGAGAACACACAGCACAAGCTTAGCAAGGATGTATTCATCCCCAAAATGCAAGTGAATATGGCAAATAAATCAGTATGTTGGGTGAGAACTAGGCAATGTGTACAACTGCATGAGAAAATCTGACTCATGTTTGATTATTCTGGAAACTCTGTGGAAAACATCCTTTAATGTCTTAAAGGTAAAATTCACTCCTATGCAGAGGGCCAGCATTAAACTCATGGCTTGAACCCTCATGTTCTCAGAATAAGGACGGACGGGCATTTGGGCTCCAATCCTGCAGTTTGCTTGTTGAAGACGCAGGTTTACACCCATCCAGAATAAACTGCAAGGAAACAGCTTCATGAGAACAGAAACTTCGGCTTGGTCTTTTCTGCAGGAATGAATTTTGGCCTCAGTGTGTACAAAGGCTTGAATCGTTTGCCACTGGAGTGGCGATTTTTACACTTATGTACAAATAACCCTGTGATTTTTCAATGATCATTTAATCTGGCAGGACCACAAGAAGCTTGGTGGGCTGCAGAGTTATCTCACATTTTACAGAAGGAATTTTGACACCAAGCCCACATTTTTTTTGAAAAATTTCTGAGCTATGTATTCATATGAGTTACATGAAAATGATGAAATAAATACAGTGTTTCATTATCTGACAGTAATATTACCAGGGAAGAAGCAATTATTTTTTTGTATCTAGTTTCTCTTAGCTCCCAATAACAAGATCCGCAAAGTCCTCCCCCTCTGTCATGCTAAGAAAAAAAGGCAATGTAGAAACAAAAGACTACCTGGTCCGATTTACAATTTGTTCTTGTTGTATACAAAGAGCAAAAGCTTAACAATTACTTGTGGTCACCACCTTTATATAATAGACTAGCACACTCTGAAATAGGAAACAAATTGTAACCAAGGGAAAAGGGAAAGAAAATTCCTCTTCACATTATTTTTGATATTTCTGGGCCAGTTCCCGTCACCCTTGGTGATGAGAGTGACTCCAGTGACCTCACACAGGGGAACAGGCCTCAGAAGGGACTTCTCAGATGAGTAAGTTTAGGCCAGAGCATGTCATTCATCTGCCACCACATCTGAAAACACGTTGACAACAAAAGCAGTAGCACTTTTTTGACCTCTTTTGCTCCTTTGCTCTGGAACGTCTCCTCCCCACCCTGCGCAAGCACAGCCACAGCTCTCAAAGGACTTGCTCAGTTCTCAGCCTCAGGTGCTTCTAAGTAGCTTCCTCAGCTGGCTTTTATCAGGAATCAGGAGTGCTTTATGCTTTCAAGCTTGGGGTCTTAGAGAAAGAAAATGTCAAAAGTGGTAGCGCAGCAACAGATGAACTGCAAGTGAAGCAGCAGGCTGAGGCCAGCATCACCAGGAACTCATAAACTTCTCCTTTAGCTTTAATTGTAGGCGCAAGTACACATTTTCTTGTACTTGCTGTAATACTTTTGACTTGCCTTTTTTCATTTGAAAGGGTCTTTTGGTAACCATGAAACACTCCCAATCGGGCTTCTGTATTAGAAAACACAGTGTAAGGTAGTATCAAAGCATGCAGTTGTTGCCCAACCGTGTTGCAGGGTTTCCTGGGTCTGGCTGTGACCATTGTTCACCACCTCAATTCATCTGTTACAGAAAGGTTGAACTCAACAGACTACAGACCACTACAAGGCACTATTGGAAAGCTCTCAGTTTTAATCTTCCTGGCCACATGTTTATTAGCGACAGCCAGAATCTGCATTTTTGTTGAGTGAGAAATTCCACTTCAAAACACAGGTGTCCTTACACATAAGCCTGTAACTAGACCAACTGCTCGGTTCGGCTCGTAGCGCAACATGCAACAAGGCAAAAGACCTGGGCTCAAGAGGACTCATACTCCTCAGGCTGGCGAAGAGGAAGGGTAGCTAGCGCTGCATCAGCAGGAGCACCTCCAAGCAGTCATGATGTTTTGGCACAGTGAAACTACTGTGTACTGAGGGAAGGGACTTTCACAGGAGAGAACGGCAGCCCAGAAGGCAGGAGCAGGGGAGACTGACCTGTGATCCCGACTCCCTGTTTGGGGGTGCTCAGAACCCCCTGGGCCTTGGGCCGGGATTTGGTGGGCGAGAGAAAGCCCAGGCTCAGATGCATGGGTTACCCTGCTGCAAAAAGACAATATATAATAGAAAGTCTAAGCCAAAGATGTTTGTATCAGTTATAACAAGGAAGACAAATGCTTATAGGAAAAGCAGTGAAAATTAACAAAGGTCAGAACTGCTATTTGGCAAAATGCATGTTCCCCGGGATCTGTTTTAACACAAGCTCCCAACTAAACCGTCAGCTTATTCAGAAAACTCTCCCTATTATTCCTGGATAACTCCTCACTGGTTTTAATAGAAAACTTATTTTATCAGGCCATTTCATCAACTCTGTTTGGGAAAAAGTCATGGAAATGTTTGGCCTGGTGGCATTCCTCCTGTATGAACTGAACCATCTGCCTTCAGAAAAGAATACAAATTTTGTTTTAAAACATCTAGAAACAATTAACACTGTCCCAAATGAGCTTTAGCAGTCTCCACAGAGCTACACCTTTAGCTGAAGCCTTGTTCATGTATCTATTAGGTACAAGTACATTTTTCAGGAACTGCCCAATATGCTTCCAGCTCTCCTGCCAGTGCTGCTTGTGAGGGCTGCAGAACTCAAACCTTACTGAGCATTTAAGAAATTTTGCTTAAGTGATTAATGGCATGAACTTCTATCTGGTGCCTGGTTGTATACAAAAAGAAAAACTTGAGCTTAATACGAGCAGTCACGACTCCTGCATATGTCAAATACTTTTGTACTACACACCTGCTCAAAAAAAACCTGAATTCTGCACAAGTTATAATGCAAATTAATCCAATCTTCCAGCGGTTAACTACACTGTCTCTCCTAGTAAGAGGAAACCAATAGTGTTATCCCTTTTATTCTGTTTCAACAAGTATACTTCATTGGACTCTCAGGAGCCACACAGGTGGACTTTCCAAAAGCCATCCACCATTTCAGAAGAGATTTTAATATTCTTCTAGTTTTCCCAGAGAAGGTAAATTTGTCTGGGTAAAAGCCTCCATGAATTCTGAGGCATCATCAAAGCCACTGGTATTGCTTTTTGGTTTTTTTTAAATGAGTAAATGCTGGCCATGGTTAGATCATTCTCAGTCAGTTTTCCCTGCTAACAGAGCCACTGTGGGCTCCCAGCAATTCTCTCTGGTCCTGACCATGGCACAGCACAGGTCTCTCTCCAAAGGGTGACAGGCTTTCCAAAGGTGACTCAGACAAGCCATGTGGTCCTGAGCAATCCAGGATAGATCCCACCAGGAGAAAGAGCAATTTCCTGTTCACATCCCTAACAGGGTGCTGCACAGCCCTCGGCAAGCAGAAGTCTCCTCCCTCTAGCACCAGGGCCACTGCTGGGTTGAGAGACCAGAACCAGCAGCAAGAAGGAAAATAGAGAATTTGGTGGAAATTCAGGAGCACCTTTAAGAGAGAAAAAAAATTACAAGGAAAAAGTTTTCCAACTCACACTCTCTCTGTCTACCCACTTATTTAGTACTCTAGTATTCTCAGAATCAACATATAAGCAGCACAGAGGAAAAATACATCCACTGGGTTTGGTTTTGTTTTTTTTTTTGCTTTTACTGAAAACAATACTATTGCCATGCAGTTCTGTTGACTCTAGGCTAAAAAGAGCTGATCTGGTTTCATCCTTCTTTTTTTTAATCAAATTTTGTTTATGAAATACATTGGAAAATGAAGGAAAGCATAAGACAAGTTTCTAAAGAAGCATGTGCAATCCCATTTGTATTCTTGGCAGTTTGGTCAGACTAATTTTGCTTTCATCAAACTGTCTCATGCACAGAGGAAAGAAAACAAGCAGAATAATGTTCCAGTAAGAATTTATCAGCACAAAAACCAAAAGCACAGGAGCACTTGACTGACAAACTCCTCCAGAGGATCTGGGGCTAAAATTTCTGGTTTGATGTTGCGTTTTGACCATGCAATGCTATAACTGCAATGTGCATCAAACTACTGTTTGTGTAACTTGTAACAGGTTCTCTATGAACCTTTCTGAGCCTACTCACCTCAAGACAGTGAACTGAAGAAAAGTTTCAGAACAAACTCAAAAACCCCAAGCTGAAGAAAGCGGGGCCCAAAGAGCAGTTAGCGTTATTAGTTTCCAGCAGGGTTGGTATCAAGCCCATTTGCCCATCGGTGCAAAGTTAGTACTAATGATACAGGGAAAAGGGCACTGTCATCGCCACTGTGCTCAAAGAAGGGGTCATTCCTGTGTGGTGTAAAGCTGTGAGAGCAGGCTGAGTGCTTGACAAGCCCAGAGATTGTGTTTCCAGCCACTCATCTATGAGAGAAGCCCGAGCCGGCAGGCTTAAGTACATAAGAAAGGCTGTTTCCCTACGGGGAGGACTGCACGCAAGGGCTCTTCAGTATATGTAACCAACAAATCAATACAGAAAGCAACTCTAAGTCATACTGGAAAGCTCTGAGGACCAGTTGCTTGGTGAAGACTCTCATTACTGGCTTACTCCAGACTGGCTGTTTCAGGCTTACAACAATGAACTTCAGGATACTCTCAAAGCAGACCCCTCTCCTAAAACCTCCAGGCAGGTACACAAAGATACAAATCTCTAACTCTGCAATGGCCCAACTCAAGGTGAAGACAAGGGTAGGAAACCGGTTATCAGGAATTCAGTATTGAACCAGGATACACTCAGCAATGGCAGTTTACTGTAGACAAAAGCCTGCAGTGCTGGTGCAGGCTGCCACCATTATAGGGAATTGCTATGGGAACCACTGTGAGGAAGCCTACATAAAAAAGAAAATTGATAGTTAATTTTTAAAGAATACATAAAAAGAGGTTGAAAAACATCAGCCAAATCATTTACCAGATTATGAATCAGCAATGAAAATGGGCCACAGAAAAAAAAACGCAGCTGTCTACTTTTCAGTACTCTTAATCTCCATCTACAAAACACAAATATGAAAACTGTACTTCTTGGCTTTGCTTTTATAAGTCCAGACTTACTCAGTTGAATTAGACCGTGGCCTAAATCTTTTGCCTCTGACTTTCTTTCTGTTTCCTCCTATATTACCTGAAAGAAATCAAAGGATAAAGACAGACAGTAAAACAACTTGAAATTTGCCTGCGCCGCATTCCAAGCTGTATATTCTTTGTGCATCCCCAACAAAAGAGTCATTACCTCATTAACTTTAACCATGTAAAAGTCACAAGTCAGTCCCTCTTGATTTGCCTCAGACCAGGTAAGCTTGATACTTAGGTGAACTTTCTCTACTTTTTACTGCAACTGTGTAGAGCAAAAAACTCCTTAAATTCAGCTTTCAAGTGAGAAAATCACTACACTTCAAGAAAAACACTAAATACTGACTCATAAAATGACAGAAGCCGTCAAGACTGAATAGACTTCCTCCTCTTTTTCATGTTAGTTCTCACTGGAGGAATAGGAGAAATTAAAGGTCATTTCTATGTGCCAAAGCATTGTACAAAAAAAAAAAAAAGGTACTTGTGCAGAGTGCTTCTAAATTCCAATTCCAGGTTAGTAACTGTTAGCACAATTTAATCACAGAATCACAGAATGGTCAGAGTTGGAAGGGCCCTTAAAGATCATCCAGTTCCAACCTCCCTGCCATGGGCAGGGACACCTCTCCCTAGAGCAGGTTGCTCCAAGCCCCATCCAGCCTGGCCTTGAACCCCTCCAGGGATGGGGCAGGGTCTCACCACCTCGGAAGAGAACCCTCTGGGGACACCTCAGAGCCCCTTCCAGTCCCAAAAAGCCTCATTTGGGGCTATTTGGGACTGGAAGGTGCTCTAAGGTCTCCAAGGAGCTTCCTCTTCTCCAGGCTGAACCCCTCCAGGGATGGGGCAGGCACAGCTTCTCTGGGCAGCCTGTTCCACTGCCAGTCATTTGAGGAGTCATGCTCCAATCCTAAGATCAACTAAACTTCCATCAGAGTTGCAATGGCCCAGAGGCTGGTTTTGCACAGCAGCCAGCACACTTACCTTGCCAAGAATTACTCCTAGGCCTCCCGTTTTCACAAATGTCTGAAATATGTTTTGTGTCTGGGATCCTTTCACTCCAGGAATGAGATAATCCATTTGACCTGGAACAGGAGGGCTCAAATGCAGTTATTGTTAAGAGTACTGTCTCATATCCATGCCAGCTCAGCAGTTCAGTGCCACATGCTCGAGGGCAGTGACATAACACAGCCTAAGGTCTGTCTGCACTAGCAGAGCACCCAGGATCTCCAGTTAAACCCTGCAATTACGCTTTGCCAGGTGTCCCTGCAGTGGTTTGGTGCATCCATGCTCAAAAGCCAGGCTTCATCACTGCTTTCTCCCATGTCTACTGTAGAAACCACAAACATCAGCACACACCACATTTCCAGCTCTGCTCCAGATCTTAGCTGGAAGATGCCTTTCCAACTGTGCTCATCTCCAGGTGATTTTTCCTCACAGCCCACCCGCAGGCTGCCCACGTCCTCCTCGTGCTGTTGCAGGAAAGCTGGGACTGCTTCCCTCTGCCCACCGTGACCAGTCTCAGGGGCCCAGGAGTATGCACTGAACATCCTCTCACTCACACCTGGCAGTTCCAGTGGAGGGGTAACTCTGTCTTATTTTTGCTAATTTTGAATTTTTATTGTATTTTGTCAGCTAACCACTACAGTATATAATTTTAACGCCAAACTCAAAGCCAAAACTCACTTGGTGCTTAGTGCAAACTAAAGGGTATTTTTTTTATTGTGTTCCCTCTAAGAGCCAGAATCATGCGTGGCACAGTCCAGCACATGAGATTTTGCAACAGACTCCCTCCTGTTGAACTACAGCTGCTGCTCAGCTGTTTTGCCACGAGATCTACCAATTCTTACCAAGAGACAAAAATAAGAGAAAGCTGAAAACGGGTCGGAATAGAGGGATTATTTGTTACAAAGAAGCCTTGCTCAAAGGATCTGTTTATGTAGTTTTTAAGTCTGAATACTCTTGCATTTTATAGTCTGTGCTTTCTTTGGAGGGCAGGCATCTCACAGATGCTCTTCAGTTTCCAGAAGATGCAGCTAATCACAGCCATGCTGAAGTAAGTCCAGGGTTTCATTAATTCAAACTTAGTTACAGCATGAAAGGTCTGAGAACCAACAGATTCATTAACAGATTTTTAAATAATTTTCTCCTCCTAACGATGTATTTTCAGGTTCAGAAGTATCTATATACTGGGTTTGGTGTTTGCTGTTTCATGATAGCAAGAGTTATCATTAAGTTATCTCTTAATCCTTGAACATCCTAATACTAACACATCACAGTGCTTCCCAGGATGGAGAAGGAGAGGCAGCTAACGGCCCAGTCAATCTAAAGTCTCCCAAGAGATTTCATCCACATCTGCACACAAAGCAAATCAAGACCAGCTTGAAAGGTAGGAAATAGTACTTTGGGCACTGAAATGGAATATTTGTCAGACTTACGTTTCCAGACGTTACAGTGGCACAACATACCTCAACTGGTGGTGGGGAACAACAAAACTCTCTAGTACAGACAGACCTTAGAAGCCATTAGCTTATTGGAACAAATATAATAAACAGAAATACATGAAAGAAATGAAGTATGAAAAGAAACACAAATACTGAATGAAAGAAGAAACACATTAAATGACATTCATTTAAAAACAAACTTTTTTTTCTTAACTGGTATTTGAACTTGCTTACACAAGCTGTGAAAACTTGCTTCCCCAAGACTTCTTTAAAAATTTTAACCAGATGAGAAAAGATTCTCCAAGACAAACAGTGCATCATTAAAGATTAATGCTTACTCCTCCCAAAAAATAATCTATCCACTCACAAATACAAAATGCTGAATTTAAAAATTAGAAATCAATTAATTACACACTACAGTTTTCTTAATAACATATTCACTAGAACAGACCGAATGAAGTTGTGTATATGACCAAGCTTCTATACCCAAACAGTAAATGTCACTGCACACATATCCCTTCCGTACATTTACTTTCATTGAAACAACAATAAAGAAAACAGCTTCATCAACTAGACAGTTACAGACTGCTCAGTGAGACAAGAATTGAGAATTATGAAGCAGTTCAGGATTGTCGATCCCTCCTATGAAATAGTGCTTCTCAAATTGTTTCAAAGAGTTCGCTGGAAATTTTCATAATTAAGAGATGTCTCATACAGAGAGATGGTGAGCATCATGACCTATCGACTGTAGCAATCACAAATGACTCTCAAAGCTTTTCAATGAATTTTCCCATTTTAAAATGTTGGGTTTTTAGACTAACGAGAACAATAACAGAATTAGCGAAATCGGATCAAAGGCAAAATCTAATGCCCTCCCTGGTTACTCATAATAGCAAGCCCAAAACTACAGGAACTCTTTGCAGAATTATTTTCTAAGATAACACTTAGTATACTAGTCTAGGAAGTGGAATAAAATGCAAGCACCATCATCTCTAATGCAAGACAGCTAGAGTACTATCCAGAATTCCAGGTCAACTCAGTGAGTTAATGACACTAACAAAGATATAAATACAACATTTATATTGAACAGTTTATGTTTTTAACTATTATTGAAGCAAGACAATGTTCCTTTTCTTTGATTACGTGACCATGATTTAAAAAACGGTTCTTTTATTCAAATTTTTTTAAGCCGGTAATTATTATTACAGTCTACTTGAAAACAATTCTCAAGCAGGGAGATGACGAAAATTTGATTAACCAAAAATTGGTTTACAATGGAACACTTGCTTATTATAGCCTAATTGTAATAATTAGCAGCTCATGGCATGTGAGAAAAATCAGTAATCAGAGCACAAAGGATGCTATTTCAAACATTCCACAAAGAAAGAAGAAAGAATCAAACCTGCTGCAAAACAATGAAATGTTCTGACTAATGGAATAATGGGTGATGGAACAGGTAGAAATCTGAAAATGCGACAGAAAAGCAGACCTCTTCTTAGAACTAGACGCAGAGTTTGTGCTGACTCCAGGAGGCATGTCGCTATAAAAAGAGTCGGCCTCTCCAGGTTTTTTTACATAATCTCCCTGGGGTATTTGTCTAAAGTATAATAAACATCGTAGAGTCAGAAAACATGACAGGCACCAGCATGCACACAAATATGCACAAGTATCAGTGTAAAAGAAAGAGGCAAGGATAGCGGTTCTTGAGGAATCCTGTTAATCACACACAGTAAGTCTATTAATAAATAGTTCAACCATCTGAGAGAAAACTCCCACACACTTCTGATATATGCAGAAAAGTGGGTTATGTGGTTTTGGTAAGAGAAAACAAGGAACATTTCACTGATAAACTCTGACCCAGTTTTCAAAGTGAATAGTTTGTGGTTCTTGAGACACTGGATAACCAAGTTCAGACATTTCAAACGGTTGTGAAAAGCATCCTCAGGTGCAGCAGAAGCACTGCAGCCTAAGCTGCACGCATACCCGCAGCAAAAGCAGTTCAGAAAAGGTGAATTCTTGCTTCCTTCTAAGGTAGATGCTTTACATTTAATTTTTGTGATTATTATTGGATTCAAGAACAGCAACCTGTTCAGTTGTTTAAACCTCAGGAGGAGAAAAACCTCCGGTTTACTTTTTTCTTGTGCAAGGGAACTATCAGCAGTGTCAGAGGTTCTCAGCTACTCCCGATTACTACAGGAGACTCATTCTGCCAAGACAGACAAAAATAACGCTACACAATCTGACAACAGTTTACCTTTTTCCAGTATCAGACGCTCAGTTATTGTGCATAAAACTATCTATGCATTAGAAAGTCCTAATCAAATTACACAGCTTTTTTTTGCGGATGCTGAGTCCACAGTCAGCAGAAAAACTGCCACACAGATATTCCAGATATAGTTCCACAAAGCTGAAAAATCCTCCTTAGTACAAGTAGCTACTTTGAAAGTTGGCGATACCATAATACCAGAAACTTAATTATCTACTCCGTCTTGCACTTTCCAAGGCCTTTTTGCTTCAGTCTGCCCCTATTAAGATGCACATTTATCAGCAGGCTGATTCACATTCAGATTGTGTCCAGCTACACACCTGAACTGGGCTCTCTTCATTCCATATCTGAATTTTTAATGCTCCTATTTAAAATATGTAATTATAAGGCACATAAATCATTACTGTAACACAGTACTTCCACAGTATTTCTTCTAACACCTCTCCAGTCTCAATTCTTTCGCCATCCCTCAACCAGTACATGGGTGTGTTTGGAGCTGACTCAGCATGGGCAGCTCTGCTCCCCAAAGCTCCTCCAGCAAACTGCTTTCTTGCTGCTCTGTCAGGAATAACTTCTCCCATGTAGCTGTGCCTTTTAAGCCACACTATGCCAGCTGACAGAATCCTTGCTACTTGGCTCTTTATTTAGTTTCATTCAGCTGCTTGGTACTACTAACTATCATTCCGTATGTAATGCTCAAAAATACCTCAATGACTTGTTTTCATCTTTATTTAAGGAGTAATCATAAACAATTATTTTTTTTTTTTTAAAGAAAGGACACTGGACACTCAGGTGAATGCTTGATTTTTGCTTTTAGGGAGCACTCCCTGTATACATGCAAAAATACTCTATTTAGAAGTCAGTGTGCAGAACTTCATTTTCTGCATGAAGGAGATTTAGTTATTAAATATCTCCATCACCTTCAAAATCCACAGCTTATGCTGGCTGCCTCTCTGCCCGTTGCCACTGACCACACACTCACAGCCCTCTGTCCAAATACTAATTTCTGGAGACAAGGGAATTTGAAAAAGTTATATTCTATACTATTTGAATGTGAACACACACAAGGTGGTCTCTTTCTGTAATTTGAGGTTTTGACTGCTCTGTCCTCAGCCAACTCTGAAACATCCACAGCAGAGTAACTCGATGGGGGTGTTGCAGACACATTGCATGCCACTAAGCAGCACCAAACCCTGAAATTCTGGCTTCCTTGTGCTGAGTGACATTTCCTACCAATCAATCTCTCTGTAACGCTAGACTTCAATTATTTTGCCTTTTCCTGCTACCTGTGTGACCTTGTAGTACACAACCAGCACCCAACAGTGCTTTTCTGCTTTTTGCACGTATTTTGAGCACTACAGAGACTGTGGAAATCGAGAACAAGGATGAGTAGTGGCAACAAACAAAGCAGCAGCTTGACCAGGAGGCGGTGATTCAGGCAGAAAACAGGGCAATTTGAGAAACCCTCTGATCAGGGGGGGACCAGGAGAGGAAGGAGCCAGCTCCTTTTCCCTGAAGACCCATCCGCCAGGCAGATGACTGACCAAAGGGAGGTGGGCTTCCAGGCGCCAAACCCAGCTCACTGGTAACTTCTGGGTTTTGGCCACAAGCCCGACACGGTGAAAGTTCGGCCCTGTGCTGAAGACCTCTGCTTCAAATCAATCGAGTGCAGTGACGGGAAAGAACAGACTCTTCATTCACACAGCAATTTAACGGCATTGTATTTTTAACTGCAAAGAAATTCCAGGAACGAATTTGTCTCAAAAGGCTCCTGAACATCATGTTAATATTAATTCAGCTCTCAGGTTCCCAAGAACACTTTAATCTCTAATAGCAGATCTTTCAGTCTCTCTTATTATAAGTATTCTCCTGTTTTCCTCAATAAAACAGGCTATTTCAGAAGAGAATATTATTTTTGCTAGAGTCCAGTGAAACCAGGATTTCAAGCAAAGTATTTATAGGATAAATACCAATTTCAAATATTCTTTAAAATATGACAATTCATCACTATATTTTCTTTATGTAAATAAATGAGCAAGAGAGAAAATCTATTTTCAGAGCTTTCTAAGACACATACCATTACTTTTATCACATACCTCTGTCTTCTGTAGTTTCTTTCCATACAGAGGGAAGAGAAAGAAAGAAGTTATCAGTATGCAGGTATACACAGACAATAAGAAAGAAAAAAAAGGTGAAAATCAATGTATGCAGAATTAAATTTTTACTCAAAATATTTCTATAGAAACACTTCTGAAACAAACATACTTATAAACACAGTATATCAGAATGAACAGATACAATATATTCATGTTGATGGCTACAGTCTGTGCAGAATTGGAGGTGCAGTTCATAATGAGTTTACGTCTATTCACTGTGAAGCTACCAGTGAAAGCTGTACTCTTGCTCCCCACCTCCAAAAACTAACACTATTGGCTAGATGTGATCTCAAAATGAGCCCTTAACTTCTGGAGTTGTACTCAAAATAGAAGTCCAGATTTTCAGACACTGCCAGAAGCTGAGGGTGATACACCAAGATGGCAATAATCTACCCTTTTACTATCCTAATTTTCATCCTTTTCCAAAACGCTTCTTTCCTTCTGTATTTCTGAGCTGCCTCAGCTACCTCAGTCTAAGAAATAAGCAGGAAAGAAGCCAGCTCGTGATGCCCGACAGCTGGAGCTGTGTCCCATTACAACACTGTCTGCAGCTGAACCTGCCCTGCCCTGAGCACACCAAGAACCTGCAGAGGAAGAAGCCAGTCTCACCCAAACAAGAGTCACAAAGTAACTCACTGAAACTTTTTAAAATACATGTAAAAAACCTAAACCCCTCTCTTTTTAGAAGAGATTCACAAAAGGCGAAAAACTGAAAAGGATCAGTCAGGCTAAAATAATTCACTTTGCCTGGAACAGTGATAGCTTTACACTAGGAGAGAACTTGCATCTTATTTGCAAATATAGATCTCTTTCTGACTGAAAAATATGCCTGAATTAATTTCAGTTTAAACTGACTGAATATAAACATCTGTTTAAGGAAGCCTATGGTTAAATGCTTTACTGATTGAAGGCTGATCTTGCTGTATTTACTTCATAGTTAGGAAAGATATATAATTAAATCAGACTGCATTCTTGTATTTCCTTTGTCAGATACAGTAAAATGTACCAAAAAAATAAAAGAAACAGCCGAATAAGAAGTAAACTTCACATTTGGATCAAACTCTCCAAAACCACATACACATGTACAAATTGCTTGAAAAATGTTAATGTTATAAAAATATCACTGTATAACTATAATGCAAATTTGTTTTTTTAGATTATGTTTGAACTGTTCTTTTCATAATATAATCAGCTATCAGATGAAATAAACATATTTTTAAACTGTATTAAGAAGAACACAATTTACTTACTTGTAACCCCAACCAGTTATTCCTAAAACGAGAGCCAACACTAAAATGGTGCCAGCAATAGCCCCTATTATTATATTTGTGCTAACAACACCTGGAAACACAAGAAAGGGGAAAAATATACAGGGTTTTTAGGAGAAAAAAACATACAAAACCAGTAAACGTACTGTCTTTCAGAAACCTGTTTGGACAACTTGCACTAGACTGACTAACTGTAACCAGTGAAATGATCTTGAAGTATAGTACGGACAGAAAAAGACCGTTTGTAAGTCAAGCTTTGGCCTCTGTGTCTACTTCCTTAACTGAACACTTGCTGCATGGTGAAGTTTTGCCACATTTGCCAATATAATGTTATCAATACTGAAGTACTGTAGCCTACAACCCTTACAACCTGCCTGGCATACGCCTGCTTGCATTGGAATGAAAGTGACTGTTTGGTTTTGCTCAAATCCCTTCCATAGCTGAATAAACTAACCAAAAGATTTTCTATTCTGGAAAGCTGTAAAACTGTCCTCCCACAAGGATTTATAGTGAAAAACATTTATACCCTGATTTTTCCACAGGATATCTTTCTCTTCCATGCAAACATAAAGATGAATAAAAACTTTCACTCAAAAAATGTAAAAGCCTAAAATTCGTACGCCAACATTCTGCATACTGGCCATGTAATACAAGAATAACTCAACAAATAAAACCCAATCATGTAGGCAACGTTACCTTTCCATCAAGACATGAAAAGCCCCAGTAACTCTTTGTCCTAATCTATCAATACACTTTATAAGGTCACTCAGGTGACTGGGACAAGCCAGGTACGACTGACACACTGACCCCAGTCCCAAAAGATGCTCTGAGTGCTTGTGAGCGGCACCACTCGCACCCAGCCCCAGCTCCGAGATCTCTCCCACAGACACCAGCTGCTTCTCTATGGGAACAAGGCTCCTAACGGTGCACCATGATGTACACTAACTGAAGGAGTAGGAGATCTCGTTTTACTTAATGAACATTCCTCAAATTCAAGCTTTTCCAGTTACTGGTAAAAATTCTAACATACCTTTATTAATGGCATCTTTATCAAAAAATATATCGTCTTTGATGCGAGAACTGCAGTCATCTCCTCCCCAGAATCGGTCACAGACACACTTTATTTCATTGCTACAAACCTAGAGCCAAAAGTATAGCTTAGAATGAAATTGTGAAATTAATCTATTCCCCTAATTAATACCTACAGTATAGGTACAGTGACATAGGACTGACTTTGACTGCCTGCAAAATTTTGGAAAACATTTTTACTATACATTGATTTTAAATTTATATATTAGGTATAAATGCATTAAATGTATTACTATGCTTTATATATAAATATATAATATGTATTAAGTACAGTAATATATCTTAATGTAATATATATTAAATAGAGCCATTTATAATTGCTTTGGGAGACTGAAACCTCAATGATTTTATTTGTTCAAAATATGAAGCAGTTAATTTCAGATTAAAAAAAAGGAGTTTTAACGCAGTGTAAAAGACAAATGACACTGAAAGAGAACAACTCCTTCTATTTCAGTTCTGCTGCAGAGACCCAGACACACTTTCAAGCTGTGTGAAGGACAAAGGGCCACAGCAAAGCCATCTGCTGTGCCCCAAGCAGAGAAGCTGCCACTCGCCAAGAACCAGCTCACTGCCCTTGGTGACTCTCTGCCAACAAAACCCAAATGAACCCTCTTGGTTGTTGACACAATAAAGAGGGAATTAAAAAGAGCATCTGGAAGAACTGAGACCTAGTTTCTCAGTTCAGAAAACATTTATATTCCCCAATGCGTTTCCTGAGGAAGTACCAATCAAGTTAGCAGAAGTGATAGCAAAAGAATCGAATGATAAAATTTTTGTAAAAGTAATACATACTCACTACGACTCATTGTGTAAGATTCCTTCACTGCTATGCAGTATGTTTATTTATATGCCTCTCCTCCCTTTCCTTTTCAAAAGCTTCTCCAGAATAAAGACTTCTAGAGTCACGCCGCTGCCTTCCCAAAAGGTCTAGCTACTGCACTACA
Source organism: Thinocorus orbignyianus (assembly GCA_013400375.1). Taxonomy (NCBI): domain Eukaryota; kingdom Metazoa; phylum Chordata; class Aves; order Ciconiiformes; family Thinocoridae; genus Thinocorus; species Thinocorus orbignyianus. The sequence goes on from VXBW01001614.1 coordinate 139,256, forward strand.
CATCACCAGGTACTCAGCAACAACAGAGAAAAGGATCAAAGAGTACAAGAACATACACCATGTCCCGAACAAATCTGAGTGTCTGTGGTGCCCGGGCAGGTGCTGAAGTTGAAGGCCTCTGTGGGGAGGCAGCGATGCTCCAGGCACACCATGTTGGGCCCACACGGCGTCCCGTTCTCCACGTAGCCCAGGTCCGTCTCCTCATCGAGCTTCACGTGGCCACCACTGCAAGACAACCAAGAGGATCACAGAGACCTGGGCCATGACTGGATGGGACTGCTTGAGAAACTAGGCTCTGGGCTGCTGCCTTCACTTGTCTGCACTATGCAACGCCCAGGGCCAGGAAAGAGCAAGTATGATTTACTGATCTCACTGTCCCTAATGTGGAACAAACCAAAACACAGTGTAACTACATCAAACAAATGTAACAGTGAAAACTAAGACCATTCTTCCTGTGTAAGAGCTACTGTCAGATAAAACACTGAGTTTACTTGTGTAGGACTTTATTTCATTTGACAGTTGTTTGAAGCTACAAGAACACACCAGGCCTGTAACTGGGATTCAGCTAACATTTGACAAGGTATTAAGCTGCCAGTTAGCTTTGGCAGTGCAGGCATATGTCGTAAGTATTTTGAGTACATTAAGTACTTCACAAACATTAAAGAATGTAAAATCAAGAGGCCAGAGAAGAGCATTATGTCTCTACAAGGAAAATTAACTACTACACAGAGGGGACTGCAAAGCAAGCATGCTCTCCCCAGTCCTTACTCAATTTCCTGAAGCTTAACAAAGATTGAGCGAAAATAATGGTTATGTGTTAACAGGGGGACAAAATTAATGGAAACAGTTATTCTCCACTTAGGAATGAGAAAGCTGCTTGCTCTTCCATGTGAGATGGATATTGACTGTCTCTATTCTGTTTTCAGAATTTCCAATTACCTGCAATTGTAAACTTTTCCAAACTGCAAGACTGATGACGTGATTTCACCATCAAGTTCTCCAAGTCTGGGCACACTAGATATATTGGAGCACAGAAGGTATCCACAAAGCACATCCCTGCATGGAGAGAATAAACAAATACTCACAGAAAATTCAGTGAAAATGGATGATCCAAAAAATGTAGTTTTCCTCACTTGCTCTGTAATGTTTGTTATTCCTTGCTTTTCTGCCACTGACAATAACACCCATAAATAACGCCTTGTTTACTAAGAAAATTATTCTCCTCAGAGCTTAGACTGGGAAAAGAATCTATTTTATGATGTATTATCAAAAATGCTCTGAGTTGTAGTACCAATCAGGGAGCTATCAAGAACAAACCACATCAAACTGATTTAATATCTTAGGAAGATACAGTAACTAACCCATGGAGGAAAAGCAGTAGATACTGGCCTTAAACAAACTCTCACGCCAGCTAAAGAACTGGACCAGAGATTAAAAAAACCTCCTCGTACCAGCTGTTTTCTAAATGGATCAACTTACTGTTTATTGCACTGTATCCAAGAGTCCTTATCTCTTCCACAGTTTCCTTTCTCAGTCCCTTCAATATTCAGTTTCTCATAGCAATACCTGTCAGCAGCTGTCACTTCTAAAAACAGAAACAAGTCTCTTCTAAGGTGATGAAGACTTTGAAAAGCCAGGTCGTGGGAAAAGGGGACGATGCACAATCAAAGCAAGCAGAGTTTTCTGATCTGTGAACTGCAATAGCACGGTCTGCAGGTGGCCTGCACAGTATTCTCAATGAGAAGTTTTATGTTGGCACCACAAGACTATTAAGATTTTGTCCAGACTGACCAGGGTTTACTGGTCAAAGATGTCCAGAAGCTGCTGGAATAGATCAATGAGTATAGGTTCCCTAGGTGGTTATTAATGAGAGCTTAAGACTTAGAATAATCACCAGGAAGTTAACCAACACTAGGGAAAGAGCCTTTAAAGAGGATGGGGAAGACAAATGTGTGTGTGTGTGTGTGTGGGCAGGAGAGGGAGGGACATAGGATCCCAGCTGTTTTTAATGGTTCTGTATATGTCTCTTCCATAATTTTTCTTAGCCAAGATAACCTTCCAAGACATGTGAATGACAACCAACTTTGAAACAATCACATTCACTCACTTTCACCCCAGACATATTTACACTGCCGGTCCCTGGTTTTACATCTTCCTCCAAAGCAAATACCCTAGGAAGAAAGAAGTAGTACAGTTAGTTTCAAACAACTCGAATTTCCAAAATACGTAGTTGTATAATATACAAATTTGTCGCATGATTTCTACCGAGACAACTAATATGTGATTCTACTTTCTCTTCCTTTAAACACCTAGCTCCAAAATATGACTAGCACCCAAAACCCAGGAATGTCAGCAGAACTGTCCCCAGCGACTTCCAAAAATCTTAAACCAAAATCTACAAAATGCAGTCTGTAAAATCAGAAAGAATGTGAAACAAATTGACGTGCTAATTACCTGCTTGTTATCACATGAATATCCATCCATTTTATGAATATTGGGAGAACACTACAGAAAAAGAAAATAATTAATAAATCATAGAATAGACAAGCATGGAAGCAAAGCACACAACAAATGTCATATGGAAAATTATTTCAGTATTATGGTTGGCTTTTAGCATCAGCAGTTTTAATACAATTTTTATACACCTTACTATACAAAAGGGTAATGTTCATGGTGATTGAGAGGCTACAGCTACTTTTTTTCATCTCCTGGACAGAAGATACAAAAATCACCTGACTGGAATTTCCTGTGCAGTTCTCTGCAATATCACAATCATTCACTGCTTCTCGGCACAAAACTCCTTTAGGTTCAAACTGAAAAAAAGGACAGAAAATTAGTGTCTTGATTTCTCCCTATCTTGCCTTAAATGCAACACTTTAGAAGAGTTTAAACCAAAATAGAAAATGGGAAATTTTCACGTGCTAATTAAAATGGGAAGACTTTCCTTTCCCTGCTGTGGCCATGGCACCTGCCAAGCCACTGGCCATGTACTGGTGCAAGTGGCACCCCTCCCTGAGACTCTTCGCCCCGAGTGCCCTGAGCGTGGGGCCGAGCGTGCTGAGGTCTCTCCTGGGAGCCAGGGCCTCTGGCCTTTACCAAACCAATACTGCAGTGGCTCGGAGCATTATCTTGACCAGGTCACTGTGCCTTTTGGTGACTAACTCTTCTTTATAAAACACGGAGAGTGATCCTGATTTCCTTGGTAGGGATGAAGAACACTGCAAAGCTCTGGGTATAAATACAATGGTTATTCCAATGCTCTCTTGTAGAACAGAAACTATTAACGAATGTACTGAATTCTGTACAGTTTGACACAACTTTCTAAATGACCTCATATTTAACAACAAAACAATGTGACCTGACTAGGCATTTTGGTTAAAGACTTCTGTGCTAACTCTCAAGACCTGTGAAAGCAGGAAGACATACCATTATTGGCAATGGCTAGTGCAATTTTCCCTGAAAGCTTTCTTAAGTCTGTGCTTATTTTGCAGCTCTGCGATTCATTTCTTTCCTGGATCCTCATGCACATACAGGGGTTTTTTTTGGGGACAACTGCTAAGTCCACAGCTGGTGCAACTGGGCACACATCAGTAGAAAAGCTGGACTATGGTACTTTCTCAGCCTTCCACTTATTTTTTTCCTACTGGGGTCTGCAAAAATGTAGACAGACAGGAATGCTGTCAGAGTGCAGGATGCTGGGATGTACACTCACCAAGTTCTGTTTGCAGTCCTACCACCTTCATTCCTGCTTTCACGCAGGGTATTACAGGGAAAGGCAACCCCAAGTTTGGGAACTGTCTTTTGAGTTGTCCTGATTAACACCTCCTGGGGATGTGTTCTGCAAAATTCTGCCTTTCCATCAGCTCACCTGTACCACTCTCTACGTAGATAAGCCCTTGTCTCATTTGCAAAAATAATGTAGGCACTCAAAAGCTTAAATTTTTTTTCTGATAGTCTTTAATATGGTGACTTGGATACTTGGACAAAATTCACCAACACTGGCAACCTGCTTATTTTATATTATATTAAGAAAGGGGTTGTGTTTAGGGAAATGTGATCTGTTCCAGCATAATCTGTGTTTTTTCTTTTTTAAACATTAGGATGAGCACAAAGACAAGAATGTGGTCCACAGTTACTACTAATGTTCCTCCTAAGGAGATGAAACCCTCGAATGCCCACAGATAATGCTCACGATAAAAATACCTCACACAGCGCACCACAGTTTTAACAGCATTAATAATAATTATCATTATTACTAAATGAGTATAAACAACTAATTTAAGTTATATTTAGCTGGGTTCCCTTACAGCCAAGATCTGGCTAAACTCCTTTTACTATTTAATGCTGTATCAGGAATAATACCTTATAGTTTACATCAGGCTTTATTCCGTTTACACTGAGTAAATGGAATACAGTCAGTCCAAACATAAGGAGACACAGGCAGAACCAACTGAAACTGGGGTCAGGTGTCTTAGATGAACCCTTCTGAACAATTCTGCTAGCTGCGTTGTTTTGGGTTTGGTTTTGGTTTTTTACTATAGCCTTCTCTCAGGCCCTCTGTGGTACAATTTTCCCATTCAGTCTCATGAAGCAAATCCAGAGAAACATGTAGGGTATTGGGAGCAGCACACAGGTAAAGATGTGCGTGTTTAAACAAAGACGTCTAATAAAACGTTGTGCAACTTTAACCTGTTTCAAACTTGTCTAAAAATGGAAAGCTTTAATTCACCTCTGCATCTGATCACAGTCCCCGCTTCAAGAAGCGAAGTCTAAAAGACAGAGATTAGCCCCAGATGAACCACTTTTCAGCCAATTTTGAAAGGTAAGCTTTCAGAAAAATAATCCCAAGGTCTGCAAGGGAAAAGACACGTGCTGCAGTGCCTGCAGCCACCTGGATGCACTCCACCAGGACGCCGCAGGGAAGGTCCCTGCCCTTACCCGACACTTGCGGCAGCAGAGCCCGTTGCTGCACTGGGAGCCGGCCGTCAGCGTGCACGTACTGCAGCACTCTCCTCCTTCGCTGGCACATTCCTGAGGAACACACACACTTAGAACAGAACACATGGGAAAAGCAGGGAGGCCCCAAGCTCTCTTAACTGCTTCTCAGCTTAGTACGCTACCCGACAGATTTTTAACCACACTTTTAGGTCCTTGGAGGCAGAAAAAGGCATGCACTGTGGAGCATTGTCCTGGTTTCCAGTAGGGACGGGGTTAATTCTCTCCTGGCTCTGTGAGGGCACAGCTATTCCATCCCATGTGCACCAGGCCCAGGGGCAGCAGGGAGCTGGCCGGGGAGGGGAGGGACAACACCAGGAAATGGGGGGTGTGGGGTGTGTGGCGGGATGTATTGGAGCAGCCGGGGCCGGGGGCAACATCGGCGGCGGTCGGTGTCGTACTCGTGTTTGTATCCCCCCATCGGTGTTATTGTTTCTCTGTAATACTTGTTGTTCTGTTAAACAGTTTTCTTTTTTCCCAACCCACGAGTCTGCCTGTTGTTTTCCCTTCCAATCCTCTCCTACTGCCGTGGGAAAATCGGAGCGAGTGGGCTGCCACGTGGCTCTTTGCTGCCGCTGAGGCCAAACCACGACAAGCATGAAGCTGCTGTTTCCTATGCAATATAGAAAATAATTTTTCTAACTTCACAGTGTCAGTTATTAAATATTGACATTTTAACACTGACCAGTCATGTTCCCATCTAGGAAAAGACTCTTTGACATCTTTTAAGGCCTGATTTTGCACAGCTAAATATTACTATTATTCTTCAGAATTTATGTGGTGATAAAATAAAAAAAAGCTATGCTATATCGTGCTATACACTATGGAAAGAAGTAAGAAATGAAAAATCCTTTGTCACAGGACCTTCATCATGCCTCTCTTCCTCCACTTAATCTCAATGGTAGTGAAGGGGAGGACCCACATGGCACTAAACATGAGGGAAAAGGTAAGAAATGATGAATCCTTTGCTAGAGGACCTTAACGCTGCGTGTATTCCTCCCCTTAATGTTAACGGCAGTGATGGGCAGCACCATCTCCAGGAAAATCTAGTTGTTAATTTAAAGTACATAGCACTTACTGCTATCGTCCCACAGTCACATTCTTCTCCATCTTCCACAAAGCCATTGCCACATTCTGGAGGATCCAAAAGCTGCAGGGCAAAATCAGAAATCAGCAGGGAAAAAACGGAAATCAAAGGGTATGTCTCTCCTAAGGGAATCACCGTCATATTTACTCTGTACAACATAGGTTTTTTAGCTAGCACTCCAAAGGCATTAACCTAAAGCAACTACCTACAACTCAGGGAGAAGCAGACTAAAAATAACACAGAAGAAATGTGTAGAGAACTAACAATGCTGTGAACTAGTTCAGCAATATTGCCAGTCACATAGCCTCTTCAGTGCATGACTACCATTTTTACAGCAGATGCAATCTGAGTAAAAGCCACAATCAAACCCAAAAGGTATCATAACAACAACAACAAAATTAATTATTGTCACAGAGTTTGCAATTGCTGTTGTTCTAGAAATCAGCGGGTAAGAGCTGTGTCCCGGGACAAAGCCTGAAGGATTTCTTCAAAAGGAATATCCATAAAAAATATGTCCCTAGGGGGAACACGACTGCAGGGAGAAGTGGGGTCTGTCAGTTTTTGTTGCAGTCATACGCTTTTCCCTGCCCTTCTTCTCTACCACAGCTGGAACTTTCAGTAGTTTCCCATAAGCATGTATCACAGGCAGATGACAAAGCACAGTTAGTGAGGCTTCCCCTCTTTTCTTTCAGCCTCCTCTCCAAAACTGAATGCCTAAATCTGTACATTTAGTACTTTCCCAGGGGCAAGATTCATTCACCAGTTTTTACACAGGACCCATGCTATGCTCTCTTTCAATGGACATTTACACCCTCTCCTTTGTAGTTTCCTAAAATTCCTGAAATCTCTAAAGGTAATTCTTCAAAAAGAAAATAAAAAGTTTTTTTCCCTTTGGGCATCAGAGAAGCTTTTTCTACACAAATGAGAAGGCATGTAATTCTGTCACCAAGATTAAAATTTTGCATATGGTCCTGAGTTCTCCAATTAAACTGCGATTGTTCCAGAAGTGACTGTGTATGCGCCAGCTGCACAGGCATGTTGCAGGTGGCACATGCTGCATTTCCCTGGCCGCTGCCTTTCTGGAGCAGCTGATGGGATGGAGCATCACCCCGTGTGCTTCACGGGCCACAAAGCAGCCTGAGGGGTGCAGCACGGGCTGACATGTCATTATTAGCTCCCCCCACTGAAACAGAAATTTGACTGCAGCACATATGTACCATACATTAAATGGAAGCAAACAATTATCTTTTAGAATTACTAAAGAGTTGTTAAAACTGCTCATTTCCAACATATTTTGCCAGACACCTTAACTTCCTCAGTATCGCTAGATGTGTGCTGCGCAATACAGACAAGCAAATAGCAGTAATAGAGGGTCCTGCTTTAAAACACTAGGTCAATTAGCTGCAGCACATAGGGACAGCTAAATATGGGAGAATGTGAAAAGGAAGCAAAAAGCATGAAAAGCAAATTAGATACCTTTTCCCCTAAAGTCATATAATTCATCCATCCATTTAAAAAGAACATACACTCCATCTGCTCCAGCAGTGGCTGATGCAGTTTTCGGCATCGCAGCTGATCTTATTGTTGAACACTGCACCCTGTCACATCAGTTTTCCTTTATCGCGTATTTCTCAAAAAGCAAAAGTAAGCTTGTGTTTCACCACCCTTGCTAGGAAACACATCCCTTTGACAGCGTTGTGAATCAGACAGACATCCACTGACAATAACTTTAAACCAACCCAAACACCACCACATAAAAGACTCTAAATCACCCTGGCTTCCACATCTAACTTCGCATATCCACATGTCATTAGGAAAAATTGTAAATGCTTCCAATCTAAATTGAGATGAGAGTAATAGCTTCATATCAAGTGACAGGTGTGTACATGAACATAATCACTAAAATAAGCCCAAGTATGACACATTACACTATGGAAACAAGTCACTCAGCAAAGAAATAAAACCACCAGTTTTTCTCTCCATGAGATGGGAAAAAGCAAACTTCTAAAATGCAGTTGCATTCTAAATAATGAGAAATCTTACATCTTATTAACAAATTATAGTGCTTTCTCTCCACTTTTAATAATACATTCTTCTGCGCTTACTTTGTTTGGTTTATTGAAGAGGCAGGCTCCACCTCCACTGTTTAAAAATTCATGAAATTCTTCGATATCACATTTGGAGAACTTGCTTGGAAGATAATACCTGTACAGAATAAAGGTAGCAGGATTACTTTCTATAGTGCTTTTTACAGTATACTTTCTTTTTTCGAAATAAGAGAACTATAATGTTATACTTTAGAAAAAGCACAAAACCACACACTGTTCAGAATCAAAGCAACAATTTGCTTGTAACCCTATCTAATCTGTAAATCATTTTAGTAAATTAGAAAGAACTTGGAAAGTGAGACGTCTAACATATTTCACTAAGTTATTTCATGCCAAATACCACAAACCTCGTTACACGGTGTGTAGTTCTTACACACACAGCCCATTCTCCTGACTGGCCTCATCTCAGAAACGCACTTATTTCTTCCCGCACATCCCGCAGGAGACTAAGATTGCTCATTGTGCATTCCCCAAAATAACTTCAGTGATCTTTACATTAGGTCCTTAGTTTGCTTCAAGCGGATTTTAGAGTCTCAAGGACTTTCCTGTATCAATTCATTACTGGATAAAAAAATCTTAGCGGAAGTGCTACACTAACTAATCCCAGGTTGCCGGGAGTGATGACCTGCAAGCCACAACTGGTCTTTGCCAAGTGTGTTGTGTTTATGACTTATGTCTAAAGACTACAGAAAACGTAGGATTCACAGATTGTCTCATTAACTCACTAATTCTCACATTTCTTTGAAAGTGTCTTTGCTATGTATGCTGTACAGCTCATACCTTACTTTCTGAGAAATGATTCACAGAAAATATTCTGCTGAACTACAAAAGGCGAACATTTTCACACCTTACATTTATGTTACTGTATGAAGGACATGACTTTCCTCTAGTGAAATGTCTTACCCCGTGTCTCCCATTATGCATCCAGACCACGTGTCCTCACACTTACACTCACCTAACAACAAGAAAAAAAGAAAAAAAATTACATCTTGAATCTTAGGAGTCCAAAATAATACATTTCTTACCACAAAACCCACACTATAGTCAATCCCATTTCATATTTAAATACAAATTGAAAAGAATAATTTGCTGGTTTACTGCACACCTTAGTTTAAGAATATCAGTGCACACTAACAAACTTTCTTTCAAAAACTATATATGATTCTATGCAATCCTGAGCTTTGAAAACATGTAGTTTTTCTTTCCTTCTCTTAAAATGAAGTCAGGGGAACATGCAGTGTCAGCATTCAGCACTTGCCAGTCATGAGTCAGCTCTCCTGCCTTCTCCTGTGTCATGATATTTGATTTCCAGATTTTCAGAGTTAAAAAAAAAAAAATGAAAAAAAATTAACCACATTGACGCTTCTACTAATTTTTTACTTCACTTCTACTGCTATGCTAATGTGACTGGAGAAACCTTCACCAGGAAAAAACCAAACCCAAGCAATAATTCACACAAAAACGCGTAATATGTGCTGCAAACACAGGCCGACACAGCAGGATCCAGCAGCTCCTTCCTTCATTCCCTGTCCCCTCCCTGCCTGCCCCTCTCGCCCAGGCAGCTCCCGGTGGCACTGGGGAGCCCTCCCTCCTGCCTGGCACGGTTCTGCTCTGGTCTCAGCCCTCCGCTCTCAAAACCATGACTTGTGTCTATGCTGAACACAGGCTTTGCACACACACTTTTGTCCTTCTCAGACAGCTCCCAGAGAGACACCGGTAAAATCCTCCACCTTTTAACATTTTCTCTTGAGACAGAGCAAAAGAAGGAAACAACCTTACCACTTAGAAGTTTTCTTCTGTCTGAGAAAATGCCAATGTTTTGGGCCAAAGTCTGTGCCAGGGTAACTGCCATTAAGTCTGGCTTTCCAAACTGAAAGAAACAAGCCAGGTAGGAAGAATAATTAGTGACATCCGGGTATCTCAGATAGAAGTGAAGCTTTTCTCATTTCAAGCAAAAAAAGCCAGATGGGATACACAGCATTAGAGCTCTTACTTCAGAGCAGCTAGATAATGGACAAGTAAGGAAAACTAAACATTGGCTTATGGACAAGTTAAGCAAGAGAAAGTCTGTTTCTTTGTTACCATTGTGGCTGCAAGTACAAATTACAGGATACTGCAGAACCTGCTGAAAAGTGTATTTGAATCCATATCTAACTTTATTCACTTATCACTCCTCATTGAGACACCCCTTCTACAGAGCTGCACTAAAAGTCTGCATCAGCAAAGAAGCAGGGATATATTTTGAGGAACACGCCCGCGCTGATAAATTCTGTGCAGACAAATTTCCACCACTTTTTGCTCATACCAGTATCCCCACCTACCTCATTCACACCTCCGCCTTTAAGCAAGGAGCAGATTCCACCAGTGTGGGCTACACCACTCCGACTGCTCTGAAATCGACTCCCCCTTTGACAAGAAGGAAAAGAAAAGACAGTTTGCCCTGCTCAGTCCATGGGTTTTGCAACTATCCATCCTAATATTTACCCTTTTGATTTCCAAATGAGAGACTAGCATTTGCTGGTTGCCACCACTACCCTTCAAACTAGGGGTTAAAAAAAGCAAAAACAGATAACCACTCACAAACTTCATGTGACAAACAATCTCCACAAAAGCATACCATCTCCCCTCCTCCTTCTCAGCCTATCTAATATAAGAAAGCATAAGGGAACTATTTTGTCAAACCATCTGAATCTCACCAGCTGATTCTTCACTGACATACTACTGCAGCAAGTGACTGCTGCCAACACGTGCTACCAGCAGAGCGCAGGAGAGACCAGCACACTACCAATGCACGGGTGACCAGCAAAAACCATGTGTCTGGCTGGGCAATGCTGGTGTGGCAGCACTCCAAGGGAGATGCGTTAGTTGTTCCCTGATGCAGAGGCAGGCAAAAACTCCCTGGAACTGCAACCCATCTTATCCAAGGGACAGCTCCACTGGGAGTCTAAATCTAATCATCTCTTTGGTGCTGACCACAGCAGCATGAATGACTGCCAGATACTGGAGACAAAATATACATCGATCCCTCCAAGCTGCATCTAATTATTTTTTATTTTTAAAGGAAGACAGAAACACATTAAGAAACAACACAATGCTCTGTGTTGAAATTGGAAGTTCATTTGTAAGCAGTCTACCACCACAGCAGCCCACCTCACCTCCCAACTCAGTCATATCTCTCCCACAGACACAATTTCAGACACTGGTATTTCTAACAGTCCATGAACGCAGTATCTCGGACATCAGTGGTGGTGGTACAGACAGCACTGGAACTGGCACTACAGGGACATCCAGAGTCCCCGTCACAGAGCACATGGAGCTCCCTTTGCCCTAGCCAGTCCACAAACATTCAAAAGAACAAGACTTCCCCCCAAGGACCTTAAAATATCAGCAGGGAAGATACACATAAGATCTGAGGAAACCTGATCCTCTTTTACAAAGAACTGAGACACAGAAACTAAAATCTGCAAGCACCACTTGCAGATCTTACTAGTTCTATTCATGACAGAAGTCAATGACAGTATAAAGTAGGTGCAAAAATTCTGAGAGATTGGATACTGGGGTTGGGTACCCCGGCACCCTGCTGGAGTCATGGGAAAGTGAGGTGTTTAGGTTAAGTTTAACCATATAGGCTCCTACAACAGTCAGCAGAGAGGGATAAGGACTCCAGAGCAAGTCATCTGGCCTGCCTTGTGTGGATCAAAAATATCAGCCATGACCCTCTCTATTTTTGTAGATGTACTTTGTTCTATCAATCTTATTTCCAAAAGGATTAAGAGATGCAGAGAAAATAATGTTCCTTGCAGCTTCTTCTTATAGCTCATGTCTCTCCAGGGAGCAAACTGTTTGGAGGATCTGAAACACAACAGTAACCCTACAGCATGCAGGTCATTCGACAAAGTTAAGCAAGCCACAGTGCTTTTTAAGTAGAAAACCTCACTGGTTTCAAAATCAATGTTTTGCTTTTAAATAATAAAACAGGGCTGTCCATGCTCTACTGCCGAAGAAGCCAACCTCCGAGGCAGAACCATGCATCGCTTCCCAGGCAGCTGCAGAGGTCATTGCAGAGAATAACTGAGGATTACGCCACATGCAGCTTGGGCTCAGTACATTAAAACTAAATGAGAGTCAAATCTCTAGTTGCACTGGCAGGCAGATTGTGCATTAACTTTTCAACATTAGAAATACTTTTTTCTGAATTATTGTGGATTACACACACAACAGAACACAGATGCATCAGCCACTTGTGACAAGCAACCCCCAAGGAAAGAGCAAAGCCCAGGAATAAAACATCACACAAGGTTACGTACGAAAAAAGGTGAACTGCGTCACTTTTCTCTCTGATAAAATCCCTCCTATATTTCATAAACTCACGCAGCGTCACCAAGGGGTTTTCAGATATGGTGAACTTGTTATCAGTAGCCCAGGTTTCCATGGCAACCAATACTATCCTGGTGTTAAGTTGTTCTTTATATATCTAGTACATTAACAGAATGAACAAATATATTATGTCAAATAGAATAAAGGTGAGTTTCACCCTTTTTGTTTGTAATAGCTTGCATTTTCACATAACTAAATATCTCATTGAAAACCAACGAATGTGAACACAAAATCTAAATTTTAGGTCTTATTCTTCAATCATCTCTCTCAGCCTGCAGAAAGATCCCCTGCAAGTCCTACGCAAGCAAATGTGCACAGAAGATAAATGGGATTTTTGAAAAATTACTACAGAAGCATTCCAAACAGTACAAAGATTTGGAATTAATGGGTCTTTTATAACGTCCAGCTCACCCCAGTGACACACGAGGGCTCTTACGCCAAACAGTGATCTATAAAACCAGTATTCACTGTGACACACCTCTATGGGAGTATTTAACCTCACTAAAAAGACTCACTCATTCAATGTTGGGGGTTAATACTCCATACCAAATACTTTCAAGAGTATATATTATATACATAACCCACTTGTATGTCCCTATTCTAATTCATTTACTCAAATGCACTATTTCTGGAGAAATTTTAGTGCATTCTAATTTCAGATTGTCTTTTGGGCTTCCAGTTGTCAACACAGGGATCCTGTGTTCAAAATTGTCCCACCCAAGATGTTCTTTAAGACTCAGGCTCAGGGAATACATCCAGCAGGATACTTAAATTATTTAAGCCACAAAATATCTCTAATACTTTACGCTAGACAAAAGCTTTATACGTGGCTGACTGTGGTTCTAGGTGAAAACAACATACCTTCACATATGTTATTATCAGGCATACTAAGAACTGACAATTCCTGCATCTATCAGTAGAAGAATCATATGGCTCATCTCACATGTAAAGAACATTTAGTTGAGTGATACTTACTAAATCTGCCATGTTCACAACGGATTTAGCATAGCTGTTTGTGTGGCCGACTGACAAACGATGCTTTTTACACTGCAAAACAGAGACAAGTAACATACACAGACTTCAGAAAAATTAGTTGTTTCCAAAAATGCACAAAGTAAAAAGCAACTACAAGTAAAACCCCTGTGCAAGGTTTGGTCTCCTCTGCTCAGTGTAATGCTAATAAGAAATAGTAAAAAATTGCTCAGAAATGGACATTACTGATATACTTTACAACAGCTGTTACATTAATTCCTTTTTTGAAAGTAGTTTAAGATCTTTACTGAAAAATGCTGAATGAACATGAACATATTGTTAATCTCTCATTATTGGTGATTTTTAAGTTAACTCCAAATGCTAATACAGAAATCAGCAACACTATTTTCATAGTTGAGACTTCTTTAGAGGTATTACCCCTAGAGTGCCTGCATCTGTGTTTTCATCTATCAATCAGACTTCCTTTTTTTTTTTCAGTTCTCTCTCTTAAGCTGTCGTCTTTATTTCTTCACATACAATTTCACATTCCATAATGCCACAGTAATTGGTTTAAAACACTTCAGCAATCAGCACCATAGGTATAAAAGTCACAATTATCTTAAAAGAATTTAGGACAACACAACTGAGATTTTCAGATACATTTAACCATCTTGTGCCCCATGGGGCTCAATTTTGGACTGAAAGTTGTACATATTCTCTGGAGTTAGGATCTTCTAGTGGAAAGAAGACATATCCAGCAGCCTGGGGATTGGAAAAGCATGTTTTCAAGCAAGAATGGGAGCAAAACACCAAAAATGAGGATATTACACTTACTAAAAAACAGAAGGGCAAGACTGTGAAGCTAAAAACAGTGGAAAGGATGAAACGAAAAAGCTACAAAATACATGGAAAACAAAGCATAGCATCAAAGGGAAGTAAGTATACTACTCAAGTCTCTATTTGCAAGTAAACCCTCAAATTTTAGGTCTCTCGCTTCTGTAAGCACCCTACAGAAATTTCTTCAGTATGCTAATTTATAAGCCTATTTCAGTGTTTGGGTTATAAAAGCTTTATTCCCTGACTGGGAGCAATGTTGGGATGAGCTGAGGGGGCAGAGAGGAGGGCACAGCACCCCACCAGGGGGATGAGCAGGATGCAGCTGGCTCCGTGGGACAGCACAAGAAGTATCAGGTTCATCCACCTGGGGAGGGGGGTCAGCAAAAAGGGCTCCAGCTCTGTGGGGTGTCAACTGTACCCTGAGGTCAGCTGCTGCTCTGGACACACACAGTCACCCAAACAGATGGGTGCTGGCCCAGGCTGTGGGGAAAGAGAGGAGCCCAGAGCACGCAACACTTCCTTCTCTCGTGAGGAAATTAATTTGGCTTCTTCAATCACGGCTGTTCACTGGCATTTGCTTCAGAGAATGAACTCCTAACTAGTCTGACTCTCACAGTAACTATAATTAACCAAAATTGACAAACACTGTCCTTGGGGAGAATCAGCCCAGACAGACAAGGTCCCAAGGGGAAAATTGTGGCTTCAGGTCTTCAGGATCAACACAATGACACCAATTTAGGGAGTTCTGTATCCAGTATTGTCTGTTATAATCCAAGAATTCATTGCTGCGTTCATCAAACTGAGCTGATGGAGGAGCATGCTGCACAAGGACACATTCCTTTTACATTCCAATGCCATTTGGGTACTGACTGAGAAAAGCTACACGTGACAGGAAGGGTGCATAAAACATGTATCTACATTTTGATTTCATAGCCATAAAGGATCACAAAATCAACTAATGTCTCTAGCTGGAGGGGCATCACCAGTCCCTGAACTTTATCCAGATACTTCAAGGTGGAATTCTATTGGCTGTGTTTGACACCACGACATCTTCCAGAAACACACTGTCTGGATTTGAAGACTGCAAGTGATGGAGAACTCACCATTTCCTTTTATATTCCTTTCATTGATTATTAATAATCTTCTCTGACATAAATCTGTGCCTTTTCCCACTTCAATGAGCCTGTTTTTTCTTCAGTACTAAATTTTATTATGTCTTTTTCTACCACATTAAAGAGCCTATTTATGTTCTCCCAGAGAAAGCATACAAGCCTAAAAAAATAATTTTCTCTGTATAGATTTTGACATATCATAATCTCCCCACTGTCAATGGCAGCTGCACAACTGCAATAACTGCATTATTGATTGCTAAGGGGCTGTAACTAAGACAGGTGCTCAAGAAAGCCAGAAAAAAATCATCAGCTTAAGCAGCACCGATATTAGTTACTTTATGACACAAAGCTCTAATTTATCACCCTTCCTTCTCATACCTAGGTCTTGGTGCATTCTTGGTGAAATTATCTTGCCATAATTCAGAAGCAACTTCATCAATGGTAAATGAGACCATAATCTCTTCTCTTAAGGGCATACTGAATTTATTGTGGCCACATGTTGTTATTTATTGTTATCCATTATGGACCAATTAAGACAATTTGATGTTAGTGATATTCATAAGATTAATCATAAATGTGTCAGTCTTACCATTAAATGATCATTTACAATCATTAACTCAATGTATTTTGTTTCCTCTTCAATTTTATGTGGAATCCGATGAACCTACAAAGAGAGTACAATTGTAAGAGAGTCTAACAAAATACAGAGAGAGTGTAATGGACTGCTATGAACAGCTTCAGAAACCACACTTTTCACACATACTTTTTTTCTATTGTCTTAATTCTGATTTCAGATATTGAAAAAACATCTGGTGTTTAGTTGCATCATTTAAAAAAATTCTGTCACCTCTGTCAGGACATTTATGTAACCTTAAACAATAAAACCGAGTCTTTCAACTCATCTAATCCCAAATTTAGCTTTGTTTGAAGAGAATCCTCAGCGGGACCTGTATCTCTAAAAAAATGGGTTATGTCAGCTGTAAACTTTCTTTTCCAAAGAGATTGTATGCTTGATTAACACAGTGAACGCGGTACTTGCCTCCACGTTATGCTTAGTTTGCATTTAGAACCATTTATGACTGTGCTGCTTCATGGTGTCCTTGTTTTCCTGGGTTCTCCAGGAGAGTTATTACATCATTATGTTTTAAAAATACAGACTAATGACTAGTTTACAGAAAGGTTGCAAACCACCTGATACAAAGTAAGACCCTCAAGAATGACTTCTGGAATTTCTCCAATGTCTTTCTTGCTTCTCTCTTGCCTCTGAGAGGCGTCCACTAGTCAGGGATGTTAAAGCCATGTTCCCCTCTCACTGCTCCCAGTATTCCATTTTTGCCTGCACTGCTCAGCCCCCCGACAGGCTCTATTTTGACCTGTACACCATTTGAGCTCCATTCTATAATGCAAAGAATTGCCGCTATCTTTCCAGGGTACTGACAAAACATTTGCACTTAGTGGCTTCCCCTCTTTAATAAAGAGCAAATGAACTCTTAGGTTAGAATATTTACTTTAAATCAAAGTCAAGTGACACGAAGTACCTACTTGTCACCACTGCAACATAAAAGTACTTGCAGATGCTTCATTAATTGGGAGTTGGTGATAAAATTCAACACTTCAAAATGAGAGAAAACATTTCAGCTACTTTTTTATTTGCAATTTAGCAGCGTTTAACAATTTTATAACTCTTCAGGTAAGCAACATCCAAGAGAACCCAACAATGTTTGGTCAGCATTAGGCACCTCTTTTTGTAGCAGCTGTATTCATATATAGACCCCCATGCCAAACCAACAGCAGCAGCAGGACTCCACCTGAACTAATTAATTCATCAGACACAAAACGAAATTGATGGCGTAGTACTTACAAACAAGAATATTGGCACATACCTGCCTTTTACTTCTTTTGTGTCTTGGCTTTACAACAAAATTCTGGGATGTAGTATTCATTTGCCAGAACTCTAAGCAGAAAACACAGGCAAATACACTGAATGTACACAAGAATGCAGCCCAACAATTAGTGATCCTAAAGACCCAGGACAGCAGTGTGCTGTTCCTCCACATGTCAGAGGCAGCAACAACTCCCTTTTTCAGGTTTCCAGCTAGAAAGGAGGCAATGTCACAGACGCTCCCCACTAACAGGGTTCTTATTAAAAACTCTACTAGTGATAATCTGGGTCTGCTGAAACAGATGACCCGTGGGTGTCACACTTCAGAAAGCACAGCAGATGTTCTGCACCAGATCGTCACCAGCACCGAGCATGGAATATCATTAGCACAGTGCTTCCATGGGGCGGAATCACATTTTGGGGGAATTCAGCAGACATTCACAAAGCTCTTGCAACAGATACCGAAATTAATACGAGGAGCATGGAAGGCAGAATTAATGCTTTAAGACGATTATATTCACAAAGTAAGATATGTTAGAGTTGGGAGAAACGTTATGAGATTTTGGCAATGCTCACTATCAATACAGTATTCCTCCCTGATAATCCCACTGTATCTTTCATTTCTTAAATCTCTAATCATAAGCACAAAGTAATTTATTCTTTTGCCAAGTCCCTTTCACCAAATATATTAATAGCTACTCACAGAAAGGGACACAAGTTTACAATGTTTATAAGCAGAAGACCTTTGCTCTCACCCTTTTAAATGTCCAGTAAGTATTTTACCATGGGTTTTTTTGATTCACAGCCCCTGTATCACTCTTCTCTAGACAACAGAAATCTCTTTTTTTAATCTTGTATAAACATGTTTACTCTTCACATAACCCCAAGAAGATCTTTTTTTGAAACATGCAAATTAAATGCTTACAGTTGCTTATTTTGTAATATGTCTTTTTTCTTTGTCACCTCCTTTGTACTTTCTCCGGCTTTGGACATCCTTACAGTCTCCAGGGGCTGAAAATTGCTTTCAGTAACCCAGAGTGATTTTATGAGTCTTGCAGAGAAGTATTCAGTACTACAGGAGTTGTGCAGAGGAAGGGACTTCCAGGTTACATACATCCATACACACCTTCTGGGTGTGTTACAAAATCCTGAACAGTTCAGTTTTACTGGGGAGACAGGAAAGTTTCTGACAGTTCTACCTCCCACCTGCTGTACATGAACTGTGCAATTTCTGCATTAGGTTCAAACTGTGGGATTAAAACCAATGCTGACAGGAATTGTACAGGGAAAAATCCATGAAAAATTATCAACCTGGCAATGCATGGGCTTTATTTTCACCTATAGGCTACCTCAGTTCTGTCCTTTCTACAACTACTCTGCTATAATACAGTCCATAGACCACACGACTCGGTAAGGGAAACACACAACACAACATGAAGGTCTAGGAGATGTTTGATTCATTGCATTCAGGTTCTTTTTCGGTGATGTCAGTGTTTAAGAACTTTTTTTTAGAGTTTTTTTATTTAATCAGGAAAAAAGAAGAGATACACAAATAAACAATACACTATCAGAAGATCAATATGATCAGAAGATAAATACGATCAAGAAATTTGGCCTTAGACTGAAACAAGTCAATATTAAAAAAATCATACCAGTTGGCAGGTCATCTGAAGGGAATTCAAACAATTTGGATTTGTAAACAGAGTGGAAATGGAAGTCATCCTGAAACAGTAAATAATTGCATGTATTAATCCCTGATAAACTAATACAATTCATGAGCATTAAATAGACAGTTCCTAAGGTCCTTGTTATCCAAGACCTACACCAGTAAGCATGCGAGTTGCAATGCACCATTACTCTAAACTCTTCTTTTCCCAACTCTGATGCAATTGTTACCACTGCAGTTAATCAACTCCTATTTGAAGCACACCAACCGGCCTGGCTGAGCATACCCAGAGCTAGGCTGAAGAGACTTCAATGAGGGTCACAGGAGCTGCTGAGCTGGAGTCAAGGCCAAACCAGGAGAAGAGGGATGGAACAAATCCAGAGTGGGAAGCACCAGAGAAGGGGACAGGGCACCCCCAGGCTTCTCCTGCGGGCTCCAAGGGACCCTCAGTTGTTCTCTGGTTCTGCACTGCTCTACATCCAAGTGTTACAGAGCACACTGACACACACATACAGCACTGCCTAAAGTTTGGAGGTCTGCTTTTGTCCGTGCTTACAGGGACTCGCTTATGAGGTAAATGAGCTGGGAATGAGGGGATGACTCTTTTGTCCCAGAGCCTTATGCCTACCCTGTGCCAGTGAATTTCGGTATTCAACAAACAACACAGCAGCACTACTATGAGTTCTACTTACATCTGAAGTGTAGTTTTCATCTGGTTCAATAAGGTAAGTATGATTTCCATCATAGAACATCCCACTGTCAAGAGCAGAAAATGCAAATACTGATTTAATAAACAGATACTAGTGCAACATGGAAGTAAATGTAAGACGTTTGTATATTTTAAAAAATTAAATATTTAGAATAGGAAGTAGTTAAAAATTGTTTTCAGGAGCTAAGTGTAAATCTGAGTCAATCTTTTATTTCTTCACTTCAGAAAGAAAGATATTCACTCCTGTGGTGATACAGATTCTTCTTTCTTCCCCAAAGCTTTTCTACAACACATATAAACACCACAAAAATTGGCTAATTTAGCCAACTGAAAATCCTGTTCAGAGCCCCCACTCCCATGCAAAAGAAATCTACCTGCAACAGATAAATAAGGGACCTGTCTTTAGGAGCACATTTATTTGGAACACACACACAGCTTTCCCCCAAACAAAAAAAATATTGAATTGTAATTGATCCTTAGGTTTTAATTTGATTAACTCTTTTTTCAGTAATTTAATATAGTGCCAAGTACAAAGGGCATAATGATATCTTTTGGGCATTTCAGCAATAATAATTATGACAGATGGTGTTTTCTTTTTAAATTGATCTAGGTTAAGTTTCTGTTTCGAGGAACCATTCATTGCCATATGCATTATCATATCAATACGGAAATTATGTGATGTCCACGATAAGGAGATAGGAAGCCAAATCAGACAGGTTTCCAATGGGTTGTGGTGAACAGAGATACAGAAGACCAAGCATTCTGCCATACCCATGGTTCTGGGTGAGTACTGATGGTCTCTTTCTTAATGGCATAAAACCTTCTCGTAAAACTTGCCTGCTCAAAACACTCACGGTTCTTTTCCAACCAATTTCAACGGCCCAGTGCTCAGTGATCAATCACACTCTCACAGACGTGTTAGAGAGAAAGCCATAGCAAAACATAGGGCATTTCAAAACCTGAATTTTTATTATGTATATTCTTTAAACAAACAGATTTGTAGCAGTGAAAGCCTGGTTTGCAGCAATGACAGCAGTCTGTACAATCACCGCCAGCTGGCAGCAAAACCACAGCCCAGCCTTGGGTGTCTGCAACTGGCCTCCAAACACAGAGCGAGTCCTGCCTGACTGCAGCTCAGACAAATCCCAGCAACCAACTTGTTCTGCATTCAAAGCTTTTTTGTGTTAACTCATAGGAAACTGTGGTTACTGCATATCCTACAGACAACAGCAACAACAAAATCCAAACAAAATGGCTCACTTGGAGTTCAGGTTGCAGAGACGCATTTTTATTGGCAAAGTCATGAAGAGAAGAAATTCGTAACTTTAAGTATTCTGTCAGACAGTGATCCAATTCATTTAAACAATAAAAGGAAGACCACAGCATAGACATTACCAACAGAACTCATAATTTGTGATTTAAAAAACACCACATTTTCTCACGTGCATGAAAAAAGCTGCAGTTACTGGACAAGATCTAGGGGTACTAATAACTGAGAGAAGAGATTAGCATGAACTTTGGGAATATGCAGCTTGTTATTCTATTAAAGACATCTGTTCTGTCTTATGCACTTCCTGAAATTCATAAAAGCAAAGATCCTGCTCTGCAGACCTTATTAGATGATAACTCTCCCCAGCTTCTTTTATGCCAGCAAGATGCTCTGAACTGCGGTTGGGACTAAGCAGCTCTGATTGTCAATGTGAGTGTCTAGTAATTACTTCGCATTTAAAATGGACTGTGGAGGAGTTGGTAGTAATGACAGAAATGCAGTGTCAGAGAAAGTGAGTTTAATACAGCTCAGGAAAACATTACCTTCTCATACTGGAATTATCAGCCTGCTATATAGTAAGCTTCATATTGCACCTCGTGTGAAGGATAACCATGTTGAAACTTCATTGTACAAGAAAAAAGGGAGGAAAGGGGAAGGAAGGATACCTCTCAAGGGAGAACTATACAGGGAAAAAAATGCATCTTTCATCACATAACCATGTTAGAAGGGGCCAACTTCAGTATCAGGAAATTTAAGAATCCAAAGCAGCAGGAGGGTTAGTCTTAAGAACAAACTCACAAGATGAGGGCAGGAAAGGACATATGCAGGCTCTCCTTCCTCTCTGCTTTTTCTCCTGGGAGCTGGCAGGGGCCAAGCCCTAATGGATCACTGCTAATGGCAGCCACGCCGTGGCACAGGATGCATTAGGATGCTACTATTTTTAGGCTCACTGTCCCTAATGAAACTGGGGCTCAGGTTTCTTGTGCTGCTCAACCATGATCATAAATGAGATAAACACAGCTGTAAACCAGACAAGTGCAAGGATGACAAGTCGTCTCTGTGCTTTCTCCCCCTTCCTAACAAAGAATGTACAAAGATAAAAGACACTACTTAAATATGTATACTTATATAGCTGAAACGAAAACTTCAGAAAAGTCGGAGATAGACAACGAGCTGAAGATTTCCACCAGCTAAACCCTGCTTCTTCAGAAAAAGGAAAAGCTCACATAATCTCCACACAAGCTTACTTGCTGCTGTGACTCTTCAAGCTGATCTCAGAATCAAAAGTTACTTTGTTGTTCTGAAAACCTAACTAGCATCTTTCAATAGTGCCCAAAATAGTCAGGTCCAAAAGCTGTACAATAAACACACCGCTCCATGTACATTTCAGATAAGAGGGCACTTTAATTATATTAACACTAAAATGATGTACTTTTAAAAAAATATTTTTGCACAATTTTATATCCTTTTCTTACAGATTGTCCAAAATTTTTCTATATCAGATGTATTATCAGAGCTTACGGTCAGCAATTCTGTGAAGAAAATGGATAGGACAAGAGAAACTCTTAACTGATACTTTTCTTTGTAAAGAAAATAGAAAAGAAAGGTAAACAGCACCATTGCAGCAACAAGAAAATTCAATTCTAAATGGTTCATGTAAATACCAGCAGTGGTTTTTATTCTTGTAGAATATGATGTTTTCAGCTACTTTTACTCTTCTATCGCTACAATAAATTATCTTAAAACAAGATCTGGCCACTGACGTATGACTCAGTTCAAAAACAAAACAAACCAAAAAACTTTGAATGCTTTGTCAATGTATTCTAAAAACAAGCAAGGTTTTTGCAAGGTTCAAATTAAACACTTTTTTTCTAAAGATTGTTGAGTACTTAATATTGGTGACAAACTAGAAGGAAAATAAATAGCACTTATATTATAAACAGCTTTATTTACCTTAAAAGACTAATAAGCAAAGGCCAGTAAAAACAAAACAGTAGACTTACTGTAATCCATGGCATGTTGACAAGGCAACAAATGATACAGGATTTCCTCTAATTTCTCCCTGGTAGTAGCAATGTTCTCCTCCCTGAAATTGGAAATTAAAACTGTAAATCCACAGGACACCCCACAGTAAGCCAACTCCATCCTGTCAAACACTGTACTTCCATAAAAGCAGTGCCAACCCACTGACCCGGCATCAAGAGCTGACTGTCACTCACACAAGGGTGTTCATCCTGTCTCCTTTAAGCTGTGGCTTGGTACCTAGACAGACATCATAATTTTGACTCTCTACGTGGGATGTAGACATTTTCATTGTGAAATCCCTAGTATCCTGAGACAGATTTCAGGAACAAATGACTCCAGAATTGCTCAGGGCTCTTCACTGACTAGGGAAAAAAGTTGGAAATAAGGGGCTTAGGCTCAGGACCTGGTCTGCACATGGCTACACTGGAGAAGATGAAATCTGCTCTGAGGGTAAGGCAATTTCCTATTTCTGAGGAGAAAGGTACGCTTATCAAATCATATTAATACTTGATTTTAAAAACAGAACAAATCAGACATGCTCACTAGTGATAATGACACCCCTCCTTTCCCCCCTAAAAAAAAATTAGAACAACTCCAGTTTCAATTAAAACAAATTATTACAGTGCTCAGTTTACGATTCAGTCTTCACCTTGATGCTGAAATTGGCTAATTACAGCAAAATCCTGAATTAGGGGTATCTTGTCCTCTCAACTGCTACAGCTCCTTGCCAGCCAGCACGCAACCCTTTTTGCTCGTGTCAGCCCAAAGTTTCCCTGCAGCCTGTCTGGGCAGGTAGTGTGTCAGAACCACAAAAAATGAGAAGGCAGAGACGTGAGCAATGTAAGTAAAACCTGTCCCCATTTGTATCCTTAGATAGTTTGTCCTTGCCCAGAGAGGCACCAGCTGCTGAGTAAACACAAAGTGATTGCACCACATGAACTGATATTCACAACGAAGGGGGGAAACATAAAGCACAAGAACCCCCAGGACAGTCAGCCATGGGAGCAGTTCACTCTCCTCTGCAGTCCCAGTGAACCATCTGCTGACTGTACAGTTTGTTATTCACCTCAGAGACACTGTGACCTATCCAGGGGAGGAACTTAAGGATGTGCATTCATCTGCTTTTTAAATAATACCCAAAATCAGCTCTTCAAGTAAGCAATTTTCTGCAATTTGGAGATACTGGACATTAAAACTTGTGCCACACTCAGACACTGACCCTAAAACCGATAACTTCCTTCTTCCAGCAGCTACATATTTTAACCCTCATTAAAATCCAAAGGAGAGGAGATTGCTGGCCTAGTTCAGATCCCAGTAACACAGTTCCCTCTTTCCTTCCAGCAGAAAGCTCCCAAATGGCCAGCTAACACGCGGTTCTATGGAGTGCCAGGTAAGGATTAGCTTTTTAAAGAGCTACCCTTTTTGAGGTCACTAGTCTTAAAACTGTTTCCTTAGTAATCACTTAGATCTATTTACAAATTATTGATATTTGCACAAGTTTTGACCCTAGGTTAACTAAGACTGCATCAGAAAGTAACAGGAGAAGAAAATGTGCAGCCCCTCTCACTGACTTCTACAGCAGAAAGCTACTTGTTATGAATGGCTTTCTATTTGTAAATAGAAACGTCAAAATGGTACTTTGAAGTATGAAACTGCATCAAGAGAAAATCTCTTTTCATTGACATGTGCTTCAGCCCAGGAGGCTGTGCCACCCTGCAGCACAGTCCTGGGCTTAGCACTTCCATAGCTCAGGAACAGCTCCAGGGATCCTAGCATGTCTTTGCAGAGTAGGTCTCTGAGCTTAGTTACAGTGAACTATACACTCCTGAAAGCCAACCGGTATGAAGATGTGAATGGTGCCCCTCCCTCTGCAGGAGGACAACTATCACATGTGGGCATGTACAACTCAGACCTGATTACACCGTAGTGACATTTGGTTATAATGCTGACTTTGAAATCAGAAATATGGAATCCAAAATTAGGACAAAACATCACCACTTCTCCACAGGGCTCCTCCACAAAAATGTCCATGTTTAAAGCCTGTTGGCAGTACTCTCAAAAACCACTGATGCACATGTACGTGACAGGATGCTGCACGTAGGCAACTCACTCCAACTGCCACTGGTGACTCACGGTGGGCACCTTCAGCAGATGGCATGTGCTATCAGCCCAGCTTCACAGTTCAGAGGCCAAATGAGGCTTATATTTCCTGCCCAGTAGCTATGAGAGAAGATGCTCCATGAATGTAGCTGCAGGGTGTCAACAGAGAGCTCATGCCAGCGCAACACCATCTGGTCTAGAAACTGCCTTGGCATCTGCTTGGGAAACAGCCTCTTGACTCGCCTTGCCTTGTTTTGATGTTAGAGAAAATTATTTCAATTATCAGCTGCCAGGTAAAGACAAGGCAGAGGAAAACAGAGTTGGTTACCTCTTCCTACCTCCTCTGCTGTCTTTAAGTCAGCTCTCATAGCAGTGCCTAGTGTCTCTGAGTCATGGCATACAAATAATTTTAATGACAGTCATTTTGCCCCATTCCTGCGTGCCTACATGCAGGGAAAAGGAAACAAACATTTTAAGGAACTATACAAAAATACCCATACTCATCTGTGACATCAGTTCATCAGCACACTCCTAGTCTGAAGCCATGTTACAAGCATGTGATATATAAGATTACTATAAACACAACACAGGAGATGTTGGCAAGCAACTACGTAGATACCGATCAGAAGAAGACAAAGTTCTAAGTAAAATGGAGAAAAATACTAGTTAGATTTCCTTATTGACTTATTTCTGAATGACAGAAACTTCCCTAAGTGAGAACTCACAGAGCTTGAGACTGTGTCTAGAAACATTAACTTACTGTATGTAATACAGTACAAGCTCGGTATCCATAGGGAACAACAGATGTGCCTAGGCAAAGCTATTTACAGAAGTCAAGATCAAGTAAGTAAAGATGTCAAGCTAAAGCACACTGAAGCCTTGCATGGAAGTGCTCTTTCAGAAGTACAGCAGCTTCAGTTTGCTTAGCTTAATTCTTCCTCAAGGGGATTAAAACAAACCCAAAAAGACACTTTTCTTTTTCAGTAAGAGCATCTACAAAGGGATTTAATGTTCTTT
Source organism: Thinocorus orbignyianus (assembly GCA_013400375.1). Taxonomy (NCBI): domain Eukaryota; kingdom Metazoa; phylum Chordata; class Aves; order Ciconiiformes; family Thinocoridae; genus Thinocorus; species Thinocorus orbignyianus. Next base: position 165,413 of record VXBW01001614.1, read on the forward strand.
ACTGTTACAGCAGTAGTTCATTTCTCTTAGCTATACTCAGTCTTTGCATGGTCTCAATTTACAGAAGCCTTGGTTCATGCCACTCACTGCCTGTGTGTGTTATAGGCTGTAGCTCATGCAGAAAAGTAACTCCTGAGGTGCACCAAGGCTGGTAGGACTTTTCTGCAAATGTAGGCACTGGACTGCTGCCTTCCCTGTGGGGCACACGAGAACTGCAGCAGACTGCTCAGGAGGTGACTGCTGATGGTGACAAAGTCACAGGACTTCTCACTCCACCAGGACTTCATCAGTAAGGCCCAGAGCTGCAGCAGGATATGGATGGATGCGTTAAGCTCTTGATGGCTTCCACTTTCTGACAATTTTTTACCCCTCCATGACTGGATTTGGCTTTTTATGTCACAAAGAAAAGGAAGACAAGATAATTAAATCCACAAGATCCTACATGAGTCACAATGTGAGATTCATTCTAGTGTAGCATGTTCAAAAACACAGCCTGGGAAGGACTCCTAATACTGAAAGCTGCCACCTTCCATTTCCTCCTTCACAGTAGCAGGATGTAAGCTAGTAATAGCAGGGAGACAAAGAGATATAAAAATATGTTAACGTAAATGTACATTAAAAGCGCCAACCTGCAGAACCATTAGGTCAGGCAAATGGATTATATATGACAGCTGGTTATCCTATCCATAGAGAACACTACATTCTGTTGAACCCCCAAAAGAATTGCCTTCATAATTCAAACCGAATTATGCTGAAATAGAAAAGTGAGCTACTTCTCAATGCCTACCAAGTCAGTGGGGCAGCACAGCACTGCTGGAAAAAAAGATATCCACAGTAACTGAAAATGCACAGAAACTTAAAAATTTAGTCAACTCTTCATCAGGGCATGTACTGTAACATTAATTCTAGCCAAAAATTTACAGGAAGTAATTTGATCGCTATATTCTGGGCCTACAGTTCCCTTTACAATGGCAGCATCCTGTAACTTATGAACCATATGGTCATTCCCTGCTCCACTGCTGCACTCTGATCTTCTTCTTGTGGAACTTATAATTAGTCTCTAAGCAAAAGAGATTGCCATTTGTTCTATCTGATTTCATCTCATTTTTATTTAGTTCATTGGTCAAAGACAGCCAGTTCTCCATCTGATCCTTCTGTGCACAATAATGCTTCCCAGTTTTGTACTGCCAGCAAAATTCATTCCCTATTTGTTTTCATTAATGAAAATATCTGATGAGAGCAATGTGAAGATCAACCTGGCAGGAATCCCCTGCTAAACTGTGTCAGACTCACAGACTTCCCTGTCAGCTCTTCCTCAGCTAGTTTATTGCTATCACTAAGAAGTAGATTATGGCCCAGATTTATCAGCAATTTGCCATGAGGCGAGCAGAGCTCTGCTGAGGCAGCCGGGCAGAGAAGCTCTGACGACATTACAGGAACCCTTATTCAAAAATCTTCTGTCAAACAAGCAGGAGTGATTTTTCTGGTACTAACAGCTTCTCTAGTCACAGTCGAAAAAGCCCTGCTAGAAACAGGCACATATAATTCCTGCATTATTTATTATTTGTTCCTTTTCAGTTCCTTTTCTCCCCAGGGGCTCAGCCAGGCTGTGCGAGCTCGGGGTATGTGCACAGGCAGCTCCTGCCAGCCCCAGGCTCCAGGCCCCCCACTCTCCCCTCCCATTCCCTCCCACCACAGAACTGGTGCTCCAGTTTTCAGTAAGAAAATGTAATCCCTCACAAGAAAACCTGTTTAACATACAGGCTTTTCTGGCAAGTTGAAATGCCTTCCTCTGGTTACAGAACAGTGAGTTACCAAAAGCTGAAGACAGATTAAGAGATTCTTCTACGGATCTCAGGAAGTGGATGCCATTGAAACTGGAAAATGCTGGTGGAAGCACCTTGCTACAAGATTTGAAAGATCCCAGTCAATGATAAAAATGCCCTGCCTGATGGCTTGGTGTTTATCCTGGCTGCATTGTCATAACCAGCTTGCACTGCGGTGACACAGCAAAATGCTGCGGTGCTGCTTAGGGTGAGAACTCATCAACCACAGGCACCAAGAGGTGACACAGTGCCCTCAGTAAAAGGGCTGCACCTTACCCGCTCCTCGAGAACATATTCGAAGGAGGGAGCTTAACAGAGAAAGCATTACCCATTGTGTCCAGGGTCCCCAGCCCCGTCTAGCCTTTCGGGATTTTAATATTTTTCTCCCTTCTATGTTATTGTCTTAAAAAAGGGCATTTAAAGAGCCCTTCAAATACACAACATGGCACACAAAAGCTGAGACTTTATTCACAGCAAGGCAGTGAAGAACAATAATTTTCCTCTCTTGTGCACAGGCATTAAAATAGCTGTAAGCTACAGCAACAGGCATTTCGCACATGCTACCAGCCCAACACTACACACAGCAAAAGGAAATAATGACTGTTTTTGCTTTGCTAGGCAGCATTAAAATGCTTTTGCCCAAACTGCGATGATGCCACCTCTGGCAGAGCCTCTGCAGAGCACAAGCCCTCGCTGGGGCACCCAGCAGAGGGTGGCCATGGGTGGGTTGAAGGCAGCCACAGAGAGCAGCTGAGCACCCCACGGGGCCAGCGGCCCAGCACAGCACAGCCTGGGACACACAGCCACCAGGCAAGCTTGGCCAGAGCTTCTCTGCCAGCGACACAAAGGAGGAAAACAGTGTTGTTCCACACTATCATGATTGTGAACATGATGTGAAGCTGAAGCAAAAAGCAATATTCTTGTACAGTGTGGGCACTCTCGCTCTAATTTTGTGCCTATATTATACTACACTACACCACACCACAACACCTATGAATTTTAGGATTGGCTATGAAACATAGTTCCTTCTTGTTATCTTTAAACACGTCATAAAAAGAATCATGGCGTTATCTACCAGAACTCTACCTGTGCAAGTTCTCTAACTGGGATCAGAATTATTTTTATTGCTTAATTTTTTTCAGAATGCAATTTTCTAAGAACTCACAGAACTGTTTAATGTTTTGGGGGAATACAGGCAGAAACAAGAGGAAAACGGAAGCATTTTATATGAGAAAATGACACTGAATAGATATCAGTTGTTCCTTCCAAGGGAGAAAAATCCAGCAATGTGAATTACTCATGCCTTTCATCTCACTGACAGCACCAGTGACAGAATGATAACACGAAAAGAGAAAGAGAGAGATAAAAGGACACAGAAATATACTGCAGCAACATTCAGTATACACAAGTTGAGTATTTCTGTACTTGTGAGCACAGGATGAGCTGAACTGACACAATCAGGAAAAGGCAATGTGTGAAGTGTTTTCTCTTTCTTATTAATTGATTATTCTCTTTGCTATCAGAGGGAATTTAGGCCAATGCCGCTGCTTTCCTAGCAGTTACAGTCATGAACTGAAGTAAGGGGTGGGGGAACACTGATCTACCTCCTTTTCCTTTTCTTAAGCACTGCACATTGCTGCCGGTTTAAGGAGCGTGTCTGGGTGTTGCCTGACTGCACCAAATCCACACGGACATCTCGCAGAGAAGCCTCTCCTCTGCAGCTGCTAAATGCTGGCACCCTGCAAAAACATGCATAACATGTTCCACCTTCACAATGGTCCAATGAATTAATGAATTATGCAGCAATCATATGCAATTCAATTTTCTCTTACTACAAAAAGGTGTGTTTAACTGAAGACTCTCCTCCATGTAAAAATCCCTTTGCTCCTTCAAAGTGGCGTTTTTAACGATCCAAATGTTTCTCCCTTTCCCTGTCACCCTCTACTCTCTGAAGCATCCCAAGTACTGGCAGGAGATCCGCATGTATTTTACAACACAGGAAGTTTGGGAATGGCGAGGGAGAGAAGTAGCAAAAGCCGTTACCAATTCTACATCACGGATGGGCCAAAGCAGTCTTTGCTTCCAGATTCACGCCTGTAACATCCCCCACTGCTGAGTGCACGCACAGCTGCCTTGCCCCAGAAATTCAAAAGTTCTAGTCTTGTCCCGTATTATTGATGCCACTACAGCAGCACTGACAACTTGCATGTTTGTGCAATATTCCTGCACTGAGAAATGCAAGGGGGAAAAATCTGTGGATTTTAAAATATGCCTGCCCTTATGTCACTGTAAGAGACAGCCTGTGAATTCCCTGATGGGGGGAAGGCCCTCCAAGCCTTCAGGGGAATGCCTCAAATGCTCACAAGGAAAGAAATAAGGTAGGACTGACACTCCTGGTGAATTCTTTATCTCTGTCTTTTCCTTTCTTTATACCTTGGTTTCTCTTTTTTCTCTTAGAGCTGTAAAGTAACGGTTAAAGTGGTTAAGTAACCACTTGCCATCAGTTGTTGTACGAGTGACACGCTTACGTAACACAATGCACAGAATCACAGAGTGATGTGGGGCTGGAAGGGATCCCTGGAGATCATCCCACCCAACCTCCCTGCCAGAGCAGGTCCTCCCAGAGCAGGTTGCACAGGGACTTGTCCAGGTGGGTTTGAATGTCTCCAGAGACACCACCCCTTCACCACTTGCCACAATCTGTTATATACTTTACCAATTATCATGGACTTATTAAGACCGACATTAATCACATTTTGGGAAACTAGTAAGTGTTTGTATATGGACTTTGAGATTTATTTCCCCTTAGTCCATGCCATCGTGGATTCAGGAACCTGAGTCACTCACCTCAACTCTCTCCTGACAGGGGTGTGACAGTCCCTAAGCAGGGCAGAACCGAGCAGCCCCTTTGCTGTGTGAACAGGCTAGCTCAGAGCCTGCAGCTGGCAGCGCACAGCAGATGGGCATTTTCTTGCTGTCGCTGTATCTGCCATTGAAGCAGCAAGAGATGTTGCCAGGCTGCCTGCTCCTGCCCACAGCCACAGACAAGCGGCACAGAGGTGGGTGAGGAGCAGCACGTTGAAGCAACTGATAGAAACCTGGTGTCCTTCTGAAATGCCTGTTCTCCTATTTCTGCTGAAGAACATGCTGCACAGCAGAGTGCATATTTTGCAATTTATTTGTATGTTGCACCCTTTTACTAGCTATTTTTAAATAAGCACCAAATCTACACAACCCTAAAATCTAGTATAATAATTGTTATTTAATAACAATAATAATTGTTTTGTCTGCTGCGTATTGTAAGTATTAACTCAAAGGTCACTTTACCATTTACAGTAAACAGTTCCACAGAAATTGTAGGTACTAAATCATAATGACAAATTCTTGTATTTGCAGTAAGACTTTCAAAACATCCAATGTAAAACCAGAGCTCAGTTTCCCAAATGCAAAACAAATACTGTTCAATGGATAAACAGGGCTATGGGCACTCACAGGTGTGTTGAAAAATACTGGCTGGTCAGAGGGAACCAGATTTATTTTTAAACAGCTACTGGGTACTGAAATTAGCCTCATTCAACATCTGGCATCAAAATGTACTCAGCAGCCTGCGCTCTTCCAAAAACCTTTTGGTATTTGAACTTTTCTGAACACATGCCCGTGACTGCAGCCAACGGGCTCTTCTGGACATTGTGTCACAGCAGCTGCTTCCCTCTCCACCGATTCCACACGCTCAGATGCAGCAAAACAAGCAAAAAATATACATCCTCCTTCCTGCCAAGTTTCTGTGGGACTGCAATCTGCTGAATTCCTGCAGTGGCGGGTGAGGAGGGGGCAGAAGAGCCCCCACCACCTGCCCCAACACCCCTGCCCTCTTGGCCGCAGCGGGACACAGCACCCCAGCAGCGAGGCTCCCTCTGCAGCGGAACCTCACAATCCCTTCAATTCCAGCTCCCTTCACCTCAAGAGGCAAGGCTAAGGCAGCAACACTGGTTCTCTGCTTAAAGCAGACTTGAGAGTACCAAGCAGGGCGGTGGTACTCATCCCTGAAGGTACACCAGACCCTGCACAGCGGCTAACTGAAGGGGAAATAGCCTCTTGGACCACGGAGACTGGGAGATGTTTTTCCCAGAAAACATTTTGACCCTTCCTCCAAAAGACCCAATCCTCCTGTCTCTTCCCCATGCAATCAAACAGCACTTATATGAGAAGAGCCATTGATTTCAAACACGTCTCTGCTTGCTTAAGGCTTACTCATCAGAAGAAGATCTGTCCTCATTCAGTGATGGGACTCAGATAGATTAATTGAGCAAACTTGCATATATACCTTGACACAGACAATCGGATCATTACATTCTCATTAATATCAGTTATTATCTTTATTTCTGCTTTGACTCATATTCTGAGACTTCCTGACTGCAGAGCATGGCTGACAGAAAATTAGTCTTTACAATTTCATCTAACACGTGTGTGTTTGCCTCTGTCTGACAACGTATGCAAACTGTTACCAGAGAGTAAAAAGAAAGCAGATTTCAAGTTTGCAGATGCTAGAAAGAAGTAAACCAAAGGAAGCGTGTATCTTCAGCTATGCAGTGGTTGAAGTATTCATTTGTCCACTAGCACACTGCAGAGCTTAACGCATTTGTTTCATGGTATTTAGGTGATCTCAGACTTAGTAAAAGACCTTTAGGGGATTTTTTAATAAAATGTAAACTTTGAATAAAATTTGACCTGATAGGCAAATTTAAAGAGTTTCAATTCTGCACGGCATATATTACATTCATGCACACTTTATGTAACCTAAAACAATTTCATACTTGACATCTAAAAATTATTGTCCTAACAAGCAGAAGGTCCTCAAGAAAATTCTCACGTTGCATGCAAATAACAAAATCCTCCTGTAAAGGAAGTGGGATATTTCACAGAAGACAACAGTAACACAAAGGATCTTGTAACCATCACGCCAACGTGCATCCGAAAGAAACCCACAATGTGAGATTGTGACTAGATATTTGAAAATATTATACAATGAATCTTGCTATTCTCAGAGTTGCAAAGAAGCTCATTAGAAAAAACAAACTTGGGGTTCAGTACAAACAGGAAATGCTAGCTACCAAGAAATTTCTTTAATAGGCATCAAAAGTAAATTATATTTACTAGTAAAAATTACATAAGTAATTTTTAGATATATATAAAAAGTATATATATAAAATGTAAATATAAAAAAATAAATTAGATTTACTAGTAAAAAGAACTATACATTTTCACGGATACCATTTCAATATAAACATTAATGTACTAAATTTGCCAATAAATTTTATCATATTAAAAAAGCTGAAAACTTAGAAGACGTGAAATACGCTTCCCTGAGAAGAGTAAAACCAATCACCTGAAAAAATGTGTATCTTTCAAGAAATCGGTGAGTTCACATTAATATCAAAAGCAAATTAAATTAAAAAAGCAAACTATAAAAAGGAGATTCTTACTTTAACTTCCACTGTCTTCCCACCTTGCTCGATATGTCTCTCAAGATACTCAGACGACAGCAGGTCACTGCAAGAAGAAAAAAAGAACCATAAGCCTCGCGTATGCGTTCTTACACTACCTCTCAGCAAGTACTGATTAAACATTTACATTTGAAAAGGGCAAAACCTGCAGGATACTTTTCCTAAAATGTTTACAAAAATCACTGAAACTGCCACTTCCAATGGAGTCGTTATTTATTATTGGGATATATTATTCCAATGCATGGAATACACTGATTTTCAATACCAGAAGGTAGAAGAAGGAAAACAGAGGTAGGGGTTCTTCATAGAAGGCTCAAAATCATCTACTGATAATTATTTTAATCCATGAGACTTTTCTATTTGCTCCTAAAAGCAAACAGTAAGAAAGTTAGGTGAACTTTAAAAAACAAACAAAAACCACCAACAAAACCAACCAAACCGAAAAACTCCCAAAAAATAAAACCACAGAAAAAAGCAGGAGGAGGAGAAACCAGATGGAGTCAACTGCTGAATCAGGCTGTATCTGAGGGAAAAGGGCAGCTGCCTCCAGCAGCCTCCTAAGGGCACTATAATGAAATTATTTTGTAATACCGATACGGTGAGCTCACAGCCAATGTAAGCGGTTCGGTGTCCTGCTGTAAGCAGCACAGAACTAATTCACCTTTCAGTAACTTTACTTTTCAGTAGTCTCCTCTAACACTTGGGAAAACTGCACTTTTAGAAGACTCTACTGTCTGAATTTGTGAAAATACCTACTTTATAGCCAGCTATGGTACGTGGGTTTCAAGTTCTCAGTGTTTCTGAGCCAGCCAGGTGCAGGGACAAGGAGGACCAAGACCCACACACTTGACCCAACCTGGCTAACAGGTTATTTCATAGCACGAACATCGTATTCAGTATAAATTACAAAGTTTTTTGAGGAGTTCTCTCTCTTCCTTGATGGCTGTGCCCGACTCCTGAGCCCTTCCCTTCCCGGCAGAGCTCCAGTGTCTGACATTTCTGTCCACTGCTGAGATTGCACAGCTTCCTACTGATAGAACTGTTGAGCATAATCCTCATATATTTCATATTGGTATCAGAATCAATTTTGGCTCTTTAGTATTATTAATGTTAATTATTCAGTCTTATTCTATTAAATGGGTTAATATTCCAACCTTTGGGTTTCCTTGTTTTTCCCAATTCCCCTTCCTGGGTGGGGAGGGGTCATCAGGCAGTACAGTAATTGTTTAAAAGACAAGAAATTGTTGCGGGTTCTTCAACCCATCACGGCAGACAAAGCTGTCAGCTGCAGGAGCGGCACTACACCACAAGCTGGTGGACAGTTCCACCCAGTTCACCCAGTGCAGGCACCATGGCGGGCTGAGGGTGCCAGGCTGCCCCTGGGACCATCCCTTCTGCTCGCTCCACCCGGCAGCCTGAGCAGTGTCAGAGGAAAACCCTCTGGGCAACAGCAAACTCTGCCTCAGAAGCATACAGGGCTTTGGAAGAAACACTGAAGAGAAAAAACAACCCGACCTGAGGCAAACGTATATAAGTTAAATGCATGCTGCCTTCATGAAGACTACATGGTATACCTTTCCCTCGTAAGTTATTTTCTAGACAAGCAAATCATCTACAGCAGAAATGTCACTAAACGTTTTCAATGATTCCAAAAAGTTTACTGATATTAAATCTGTATAAAGTATTGATATCGTCCTGCCTGAGAGGCAATTAAACTGGAAAAGATGAAGAATCAGTAAAGAAAATACAACAACAGGAATGCTGACTGATGGGACAGGAGGCAACGAGCACAGATCTTCTTGGCAGAAGAGGCAAATTTAAACGTTTCTCCTTCAAACAGCAAAACACCCAGGCTGGAGGCAAACTGCCCTGCTATGGGAGGGCAAGGACAGCAGCGTGGCACCCAGGGCAGCAGCTGCTTGACTTCCCAGAGCTTTGCCCTGGCTGAAGAGGCAGCAGGGACAGGGACTCTCTGCTCAGCAGGCACCAGCAACCACCCAGAGCCAGCACCAAGTAGGACAGGGCTGGTTGTGTGGATCCTCCCATTCCAGCCCTACAAACTGCCAGCTCAATATCAGCATTAAGAACCCAGGTACAACACTCAGGAGCACTCTAATGAAATATGCTACTAATGGTAAGTTGGGAAGCATGGGGAAGAAAGAAGACGACTGAAAAAACTCCCACAGGAAAGAGCTGGATGATCTTCAGGACTGGATATTAGAAATAGGATCAAATTCAATTGTACAAACAGCAAATTCATGCACTTAAGGGCTGGAGGGAATTTCTATTATGTTGTTTTAGAGGACCTGGTTTATAAGAAAGAGACACATGACTGCACAATATGATTTGCCAGATCAATAGGGTATCTTCCTAAAAAACACAACTAAATACACTGAAGATGTATTTCCAATCGAACTGAGGTAAGATTAATACCACCGTCTAAAGGGGACCTCTTCTCAAGCACTACAAACAGGTACTGGACAGCTTTGCTTCAAAAGTTCAATTACCTGGAAGCATGGAGAGGCTCCTGAGATAATTACAGAATTGCTAGGCTCCTGAAGCCTAGCAAAAAATTGAGTTGTGCAGGGGTCTGAATGCACCAGCTTTTATACACCAACATGTAAAGGTAGCTAATTAGGCTATCGAAGATGCTGGCAGAACCTCAAGTGTAGACAGACTGCCAATGAGTCAACGGAAACTAGACTTTAAAAAAAAGACTTTGCATCTAAATGCAAGTAACAGAGATAACAAAAAGAGGGATGCTAACCAATTTGTGAATGGGAGCATCCATGGGACACTGAGGTGGGGTCCCATGGCTAGTTACTGCTGAAAGCAGGTGGTCTCAGTTGTCCTCCTGCTCAGTCCCTACTCCCAGGAGAAAAGGGCTGGAAACGGCTGGGGAGCAGCGGGCACTCCTCTGCCTCTCAAGGTCTGTTGCAGGTACTTCAGATCCCAAAATGAGCCTGGCTGGAAGGAAACTGCTATGGGGTCACCAGACTGCACAGTTCCAGGGGACCAAGCCCAGATCTTACAAACAGATGACAGGTCTGAAATTTAGGGACATTTTTAAAGCTTACCCTAAGTAACACGGCAGGCAAGATTCATCCAGGAATATTTTATCAGGAAAAAAAACCTACAAATGATGCCACGTTATGTTTTATTATTATTATGACTCATTGCACAGGAAATATCATAAAAACCAAAATACTCCTACAGATCCAATAATGCAAATGGTGCTATTACCAACTACTCTGCAACCTAATAATTATATATAGTCTTAGAAACTTATGCCAAAAGGTATGCTTCTCTCTTGAAATCAGAGGTGATTCCTGTAGGAGCAATGTTTTTTCTCAGTAACAGTGAGGCACATAACTGAGTAACTTCAATAAAAAAACATTAAATTGAAACAAACAAAAAAGCTACAGTGAAACACTTGTGAAAGAGAATGAAAATTATTTAGCAAAATGAGATACAGAGCATTCAGCATCAAAATAATATGCATTTCCACACAAATCACACAATCCCTTCCTATGGTAGATACCCTAAAAGCCATCTTTGTCAGTTTAAGTAGTAGTTTTGGTATTAATTAGACTAAATAAAGAAAATTTGAATGTGAAAAAGCAACAGATTGAAAAAAAAAATCTTAGAAATACTAGGGACGTAGAAAATTACAGTGAAAAAAACACCTACACTACAGAGACAATACTGCAGAATGAGATTTTCAGAAACTTCTGCTGAGGCACTGATATAAATTGTTTGAAAAGATGCGGCAAAGACCTGCAAATGTTAAGACCTAAAAATAAAACATTTAAGTAGAAAGCAGCACATGTGATCTGTGGCTTTTACAAGTTAAAAACAGTTATGCTAACACCAGCAGTTCTGTTTTCAGAGGTCTGTTATTTTTAAAATGTACACAAATCAGGCAGTGTAGTTTTGTTCACAGCAGCATCATTTATTTGAGCATTATCGAACGTCACAACCCTACAGAAACCCACACAGACCCAACAGTGAAAGGGCCAGAGCAAAACACAAACAAATTCCTCTGCTCTTCCAGCTCTGTCAACTAGTCACAACAGAACACAAGAGGAGCTGGCTTGGGGAATTTTCTTACAGAAGAGGGCCCCAGCTAAGGAAAGTAACCTTATCCAAGATCATGCATGTAAATGTCCCTAAATTCTACCTTTAATTAACTGTAGCATTTGCATATAAGGATTACCAAACCAAAACCAGGTCTTGGAACCCAGGAAAAGAGATGAGCTTTGGCAATAGATAGATTTTCCCCAGAAGAAAGAGGCTGTTTCAGAAAGCAAAAGGAGGGACAAAAAATGAGGTGGCAAGGGGGAAAAAAAAAAAAAAGGGGGAAAAAAACCCCAAACAACACAATAAGCCAAGCATTTAAAGAAAGAAATACCAGGAGATTAAAAATCACTTTGACTCGGAAGAAGAAGAAAGAGGCCATAAAATACACTGGAGAAGGGAACAGGTTTATATTTGGAACTGATTTTTGTATTATGTGAAACTGATAACAAACTTGGAATTATCCCTGGAAATAAACCAGAAACTTTCATTTTCAAGAAGAGAAGGAAAATTCCCACCATCAGCTTTGAAACAAAAATTAACTCTCCAGATTTAAGAGACCGTGAAGATGCCTAAAAGTTATGGAAGAAAAAGAACAGAAGCTATAGGGACGTCTGTAGAGGCCACAGCAAGAATTACAGACCTATGGAAGGTAGAAATCATAGTACTGAAATGCATCTTGGTTGGCATGGCAGTGCTGCAAATGACAGAAATTACTCTGCTTCATGATATCCAATATTGTTGCTGTGTTTCCTTGGACATTGAGAGACTTTTCTATCATTTCTTCTGTCTCCACGACTCTCCATTACATACGTACACCTGAAATTTCACCTGAGATTACACATGGTGCCAGACAAAGAGATCAAATGAGAGATGTGAGCTGAGATGCATTACTGAAAAGACAGATTTTCAGCTGAAATCAGCAGAAAGGTCTGAACAGATGAATGCCAGAAGGCGACTGTCAACAGACATAATGGAGACGTTCAAGAGAGAACAACAGGTTCAGGAAATGATTGAGATGCTGATAAGACACCCTATCAACTGCACAATTAATGCTAAGCCATGCTGCAGGAGAACACTGTGAGAAGGGAGCCTCCTGCAGGATCATGCTTGAGGGCCGTGGTGAAATGAACGGGCACTGTTTGGGTACTGAGCACGAGGGTGACAAAACTTCCTATCAAGTGAAAGAGGTGGCATACATCCTCTACCAAGTAACCTGGAAAGGTCTAAATTGTAACTCGAGTATTTAAGGGGAAGTTTTACCCCTCAGAAGGGAAAAGAGAGGGAATCTGATTCATACAGGAAATTATTGTAGAAGACAGGAAACTACCAGCACGTTGCTTTTAGAAAAGTGCTGAAAGACCCCTTTTATAAACAGGACTAATAGCTATGGAAGGTGTGACTAGGGGAAGTGATTTTTTATAACAGTCCATATTGTACACCAGAGAAGAGAAGGCAGGTTGATTATTATCATGAAACAAGGTGTCGTGGTTTAGCCTCGGCGGCAACAAAGAGCCACATGGCAGCCCGCTGGCTCTGCTGCCCCACAGCAATGGGGAGAGGATGAGAAAGAAAAGGCAGACTCGTGGGTTGAGATAAAAACTGTTTACCAGAACAACAGGTATTGCAGGGAAACAGTAACGTGGATGGAGAATACAAACACCAGCACATACCCATCGCAGCCTGCGCTGCCCCAACCGCCACCGAAGCCGCTGAGAGCACCCCGGCGCCGCCCGCCCATATATACGCCGACGCCGTGATGTCACCACGCCCACTTCCGGTTGTGGCCCCTCCCCTCCCCAGCCGGCTCCCTGCTGCCCCTGGGCCTGGCGCACATGGGGTGGAATAGCTGTGCCGGAGAGAGCCAGGGGAAAATCAACCCCATCCCTGCTGGAAACCAGGACACAAGGACCAAGAAAGTGGAAAATTAGATGAGAGGGAAAAGAAGGGATGTTTCTATCTGCCAGTCAGTAAGAGTTTGAGAGACAATTAGTATCACCTCGCATTACACTATGGTTCGTAAAACTTTTTCAGTATCAGCCATGAACTAACTAAAAAATACTGCAAGATAAACTAAAAAAAAAAAAAAAAAAATAGTCACTTAGTCAGATACAAAGATCTGCTGGCTAGCTAGGGCATTTTAATTCTCCTGTATCCTCACATCTACCCAGACACCTTTTCTCTCCGCATACACCATCTTCCCTTGCACTTCAAGGGAGAGTAGCCATCTCCATACCCCATGAATCTATTTGCTTTAATAGCCACAGCTCTTAAACTTTCACCCCCTCCTTCCTCTCGAAAGAATTGCTGAATTTCTTTTTATATGGATAGTTAATTTAATGACCGTATTTGTTAAGTTAGCCAAATGGACTAATCAATCAGAATTAGGTAGCTCCTCTTCGATACAGCAGCAGTTTCCTCAGTCCTTATTTAGAGGAAGGAAAAAACAGAAAACCAGAGCCAGTTCTTGCCTGCTTCTCCCTTTTTTTAAGTATTCTTGTTGTACTTTTCTGTTCTTGTTGCTTCTAACATAAAGGGAAGAAAGGAGAAAAGTAATTTCTTACTGTTTGTACTCCTACTAACTATTCATTACTTTCTCCAAAAAGAAACTGGGAATTTACGAATAGGTTGAGTCCTCGAGGAATTATACACAAATGCTGAGTCGTACCTAATCTCAGTGCTTTTCTGGAGCTTAATTTCATGTTTGAATAACAGACAGTAACACACAACCTGAATCTCTAATGAAGTTTCTTACAAATACTAGCATTTGCTCAATTTTTTTCCTCTCCGGGACTTCTCTCTCAGATACCTAATGCCATCTGACTTGAAAATTCACTTATTGTCCCTTTATTCCTTAATAGCTAATTTGCCTGCGGGACACAGCAGTAACTGTCCTGCACCCTGCTGCAGACCCCCAGCTGCAGAGCAGCTCCGCAGCCCTTCACACAGCCTCCACCTCCAGCATCAGAGATGGAATCTCACAGCTCTGGCTTACAACAGCACATCTCTGAATTACTGGATTGGCTTCATTTCTTGACAGGAGAAGGTTTAAGCAGGTTGAAGGCTTTCTTGCTTAGTTTCACTAGATTTCTGTTATACATATGGTTGCTATTGCTAGCATAAAAACAGGAATGGGGAGGTTGGTCCCTGTGGGATCCCCCTCTGCACAATCAGCAGAGAGTGAGCAGCTGCTCACAAAGGTAAGACATCACCCTCCCGCCCTGACCACTCTCTGCAGGAGCCCATGCTCTCTCTTTCTGGGTTTGAAAACATTAATTTAGATAACTGACACTATTGTTTATACCTACAGCTCACACTGACAAGCACATGTTCAAGATTGTATTCTCCTCTTCAGTACAAAAATGTATAAGGATATCCTTGTTATCCTCCTTACTACATATTTCTAGAATCTGCTGAATGCTTTAAATTATTTATGGACCTAAAAATAATCCTTCTAACATGTCATGTGTTACTTATAATAAAAAATGGATTTAAGACTCCAGTTCTTCAATGCAGTGCATTTGATGAGCAATCCACATGGAGGTTAAGGTGGCTTGTAGAACAAGAAAAACCTTCCAAAAGCTCCAGACATCATATAATTTAATGCTGAGCTGAACTATAAATTAAAGCCAACCAATCTTCAAGGATGCTAATAGGTTTTAAGTTAGAAGACTTAGAGGGTATTAAGTATATGCTAATTTTTTTAATATATCTTTCCCTCTCTGACTCTAACCCAGACCATTTTTTCCCCTCACAAAAATAGAGACAGACCTATTTACAATGATACTACCAATTAATCAATCCAGTTGTGGGTTTTTTTACAGGAATAGTTTCAGTACAACTGCTAAACACAGTTAGTATGACTGAAATCTGCAGCACTCTATCTTAATATTTGGAGATGAGTATTAAATTGAAAGTTCAGAAAAAAAAAATACAGCTGTGTCTTAAATCACAAAGATTGACATTGATGTACATTTTCTTATAAGATAATTGATTCTGCATAGAGCTATCACTGTTAAGGGAGAGGTGATGTAATTCCAAACACCAATTCCCATAACTGGAAATATTTATATCCTTACAGAAAAAGTAATTAAATGTAAGGCGCCTAATTTTAAGGAATGCCTTAGCAGAAATAAATGCATTTTCCTTTTACATCTGTTTTGCTTACAGCCCAGTGTTGTGTGGAGGCGGAAATGACTATGGGTCCATAGTGGTTAGAGTGTAAGAACACACAGCGAGATGTCTGAGGCACGTCAGGTACCCTGAAAACATATTTTCAATTAGTGCTGGTTAGGATTATCTGACAAATGGCTTTTCACCAAAAAAATATCCTCCAACCTCTCCAAAGTGAAACTCTAATCAGAAGTGTAGCAGTTCAAACCAAGTCTTTTTCTCAAAACATATCTCCACACAGCCAAAGCCATGCACAACCCTGTACACTCACATTCAAAGCTCCCATTTGCTTTATTCAGATCAAGGAGCATAACTGGACTATCTACAGTAAGATGTGTGCCCTAATCATTGCTCTTCTGACTATTCTTGGGATGGCATCAATTCCATCATTTCCACTCTGTGCCATACAGGGGATTCATTGGACAAAAACAAGCAAAGACAAGACTAACCAAAAAATGTCAGTATATCTGAGCAATAACACGTTTCGCTTTAAGATTATAAACTCTCTTCACTCTTTGTTCCCAAATTGACATTTTCTTTAAAGAACCTACACATGAGATATTTTGAACTCTTGAGTGTTCATTATATCTGTTAACAAAGCACAGGGTATTAATACAAAGCACTTTTGAAAATCAGTCTATTTCTATTGAAGCAACAGACTAT
This sequence comes from Thinocorus orbignyianus, assembly GCA_013400375.1. Classification (NCBI taxonomy): domain Eukaryota; kingdom Metazoa; phylum Chordata; class Aves; order Ciconiiformes; family Thinocoridae; genus Thinocorus; species Thinocorus orbignyianus. The sequence continues at coordinate 181,656 of VXBW01001614.1, forward strand.
GGATCAAGCATTTGAGACTGTCATTTCTGGCTAAAACCATGTAAGTGTTAAAACATCCAAAACAAGAGGAAAAAAAAGTTGTAGGGAACTTCAGAGATACAGTAAGTTTAATGGAAACTTACTTTGTGGGGAAAACATGGTTAAAAGCACTAGCAGATGGGTGATGCACTGCAGAAGAGGTGAATTCCAGTCCTTCCAACATCTGTATTGTCACCTTACAGAGAGTTCAGGCTTTCGACAGCAGCTGAGTGCTCTGGGTTACAACAGCAGGGCAAACACCTGCTATCACTGCTACATTACAAGAAGTGCCTGGCACCATTAAAATCTACTGACCTTACATTTCTTATGAAATATTTTAAAGGGAAACGAAGTAGAACAGAGTAGAACAATTTTCTAAATACAATTGGCTTTCTCTTCATTGAGGTGCACAATCTCTGGGGTATAGACAAATTTATCATGGAGAATTCCAGCATTTGCAAAGTTTGTTTTATTTTGGAACAATATACTCTACAACTTTTTAATTGTGGAAGGCATGAAAAATGACACAGAAACTCTCCATATATATACGGGTTTGTATTTTATATTTAAATATTTTGAGTTTAAAATCTCCTCAAATAAAACTCAATTTAACATCAGAAACACTAGCAAACTCCTGAAATGCAACAATACATTCTCTACAAAGACTTAATCCATACATAAATATATACACACAAACACTATAAAATTATCATTTGTTTAAACAAATTAAAAATAGAGTAGATGTGTTCTACCTTAACTAGGGCATCATTTCATACACTGTTTCACTTTTTAACAGCTTGCAGCCTAAAATGCTCTTTAGAGGTAAATAATGTATTTGCAGAATTAATATATAATATCAGCGGGAAGCACATTAAGGACAAGGTGAAGAGAAGAAATGTTTTCAACCTAGAATGAGGTAACCAAAAAGCAGGAGCTGAAGAAGTGCTATTCCAGATACTGCAAGCTGTTAAACAAATTTTCTATTTACACAGGATGACAGTATTGTTCTGAGACATAAAGTCTGTACTTCAGTCCTTGCAATCTGAACATGCACAAAGTGAAGGTGCCCAATTCCTACTTAAATGAGTGAGAGTCAAGGGCACTTAGCCCTTGGAAGAACTAAGCCCTCTGAAATGAGACATCACTCATACCAGCTTAATTTCAGATTACAAGAACTGGTCTAAAAAGCATAGATGTGTATGCATGCCTGAATTCTTGTGTGTGCTTTAACTTCATTCGCAGAAAATTCAATGGAAGGTGACACATTCAGAAAATGTAGACGCAGATTTGCTACTTGCAAGCACTGGTGTGCAGCAGGGCATGGGAATTGCTCCTTCAGCAGTGAGGCAGAACCCGAGCCCTACATTCAATAGAAAGGTTGGTGAAAGAACTATTATTTACACTACTGTGTCACCACCTGAGAAAGGTGACAAGAGATGTAGACCGCAAATAAACTAAAACTGCAAAAAAGACAGAAGTCAAGGGCAAACCCATGAGGTGTCCCAGGATCACTCCTCTCCCAGCTTCTCCCACCACCATTCTAACCCAGGTATGCCCTGAAGCTGGAAGAAGCCTCCCAGGCTACCTGATCATCATTCTCACTCTCCCCTGTCTAAACACAGTCCCAGTATTTAAAGGGTTTTGCCCACAGTATGTTGATACAGTTCTATCCAGTATGGTAATTTTGTACCCATGAAATCCTTCCACTTCATTTCCCAGTGTATTTTAAAACACAGAAAGTACCATACAGGGAAAGCTCAGAAAATTCTACTTCTTACCACATTTGTCATACCATAAATGAACCATAAATAGCACAGAGTTTTGTCAGGACAGTTTCTGTTCACTAGTGGTAATTCAACACACAAATACCAGATCCCTTAATCTAATGAGAAAGAGCGTATTAACATTTTTTTCCAAATGGATTTTCTCCCTCAAGCAATTCCTTTCTTAATCTTCAAAGATACTTAAATACAAGAAACACAACAAAATAGAAACTTATTCATCTTTTCCGAATGAGCAACTTGTTGTAAAGCATTGGAAAACAACTCAAAATAAGCAATTATTACTTGCTATTTGGCCACTTGAGCCCCTGCAATTTACTCAGGATACAAATACGTATTTTAGCAGCACTACTGATACGGGTTTAAAAATGGACATGGAAAAAAATCATGAGTTACTGTTCCGGACTTGCAAAACAGCATTTCCAACAGCACAATAATACTCTTGTTTCAAATACAAGTTTTTCAGAGAACCCCACGGTACGACTGAAGAAAAGTCAGTGACTGGGTAACAGCACACCATATAATGAATGAAACACAGAATGCAGTATTTCACCCAGGGAGAAAAAAGAAAGCTTGCAGAAGAATACAACCAAAAGAATAATATGCACAAATGTAAACTAGTTTGTTAAATCAAAATCTGAGAAAATAATTAAAAAGTTGTAAATTATACTGCTTTATTTAAACCAAGACTTCCAATCTTTTGCAATATTTTTACAGAATGTTTTTGTTTTTCTTTCCTCTCACTGCTTCTCATCCATCAAGAAAAAAAAAAGAAACTACTGCCAAAAAAAAATTACCACACATCTTTATTGTTGTTATTTTTGTCAGAAAAATTGATAAATTTGGTAAGATTTTGGCAAACATACACATTAATTTTCTAATATAAAATCATCATATCATTACAGCAATTATTTGTTTTACTTTTGATGAGAATATAGGTTGCCATTGGCATTTAGAAGTTCACAACAGTTTACACAACTCTAAAAACTAATTTGACAGAATTTCAGTGGAAGCTGTTGAGACTTTTATACATTTGTCTGCTTGATGGAAGATGATTTCTACCACAACATGACCTGAGCTGGCCAGGACACCAAGATGGATTTCTATCTCTGAGATCTTTAAGAACCAGAAGGCTTTCCATTTAAAAAAAAAAAAGAACATGGAACTGTTGGAACAGGTCCAGCACAGGGCCACCAAGACGATCAGAGGGATGGAGCACCTCTGCTGGGAGGACAGGCTGAGAGAGCTGGGGCTGTTCAGCCTGGAGAAGAGAAGGCTCAGGGAGACCTGATAGCAGCCTTCCAGGATCTGAAGGGAGCTCCAGGAGAGCTGGAGAGGGACTTTTTGTCAGGAAGCCTAGTGATAGGACAAGAGGTATTGGTTTTAAATTGGAAGAGGAGAGATTTATATTGGATATTAGGAAGGAATTCTTTCCTGTGAGGGTGGTAAGGCACTGGAACAGGTGTCCCAGAGAAGTTGTGGCTGCCCCATCCCTGGAGGTGTTCAGCCTGGAGAAGAGGAAGCTCCGTTCGGGGCTTTTCAGGACTGGAAGGGGCTCTAAGGTCTCCCCAGAGGGTTCTCTTCCAAGGTGGTGAGACCCTACTCCATCCCTGGAGGGGTCCAAGGCCAGGCTGGATGGGGCTTGGAGCAACCTGCTGTGGTGGGAGGTGTCCCTGCCCAGGGCAGGGGGGGTTGGAACTGGATGTTCTTTAAGGTCCCTTCCAAATCTAGCATTTTATGATTCTACGATGTCAAATGAATCCCTTCTTCACAACCTCTACTAAGCACATTCTAATTGAAACATGGATTCTTAACTGAAGCCCTTATTCCATACTGTTAATATGTAAACCAAAGAATATGTTCTCCAACTCTCCACTAAGATTCATCCTAACACTCTTACAGTTCTCCCTTTGACACTAAACCATGAGAAGTATCTTGAAAAAACACCTGTACTACACATATCAATTTCTAAACTAAACAGATATTACAAATTTCCAACACTAACAATCAACAACCCAAAACCCCAGTTAAAAGTTCAATGAAATGACACAGAAAAGGATTACAAATATTCTCAAAAGCATTTCCTGTGTTGGTATCAGATTGATAATTATTTTTCTCTTACATCAGCTACTGGACGATGACTAACATACTATTACACATTTTGTTCCTTTAATATTAAAGACATTAATGTCTTAAGAGCAGATATTCAGTAATATCTCTTTTCTTCCAAAGACAATCAATAGCAAAATCTTCTATACAATAGATTCTTGGAAATTTAAAGAAAGAGAGAAAAGAGAATTCTTCCAATTAAACAGTTCTAGTCAGCTAACCATTTTACCCAAAATATCTCCCACAATTTTAAAATAACGTGTCTGAAAACCGGCACAGAAGTGTAATTTTTCAGACCACCAGAGTGCAAATTATTTCCAAATGTACTTGGGGAAAAAAAAAAAAAAGTGCTGTCTTTCCACCCACATGAATATTTATTACTGTCTATATGATGGTATAAAAAGCATTTGACACAAGTGAACAGGAAATAAAATTCCATGACTGATACTGGATCCCTAAATACTCTATGCTTCTCTCTCTTGTCACCTTAAGATCATTAGAGTGCACTTTTTAGGAAATAAAGGCAAATGGAGATTACTGAAAACAGACATTCTGCCTTTCCTTCAGTTAGAGGTCTCATTAGCAAAACTTGATCTGGATGACAAAAAATGCAGCAGACTCAAACCCCGTAGTCCATGTTTCATTTCACAGTCCTGCACCACCTCTGAATTCGTAGCCTGTGTCCTGGCTGGGCAGGGTGGAGAGGCTGCCGTCCTTCTCCTCAAGCCCACCAACAACCTGAGGTTACCCCATGAGAAGAACTGGGATCAGTTCTGCAGTTTCATAGGCAGAGCACAGGTTCCTGTGGCTTACACTGCCCTCATCACCACAGAGGTGACAAACCTGCAAGCTGCCTAGATAACTGATCTGCCCAGTGGCTCAGTCCCTGCAAATATTTTTTTTTTTTTTCTTCAGAGTAATCAGGGCCGTTTAAATTGGTCTGGCAGTGACAACAGTCCCAGTCGCCACTTTCTCTTGATGCTTCTACATGGACACACACCAGGCTACAGAGACAAAGCGTGGCCACTGGAAACAGGCTGGCAAAAGCCATTTGGCTGCGATCACCCCTGCTACCCATCCGTCCTGGGGCAGTGTCTCAGTGTTCACAGGCACACACGAGCTGTGGTGGCTTGGCTGCCTGTGCACAGGACAGCCACAGAGCACACAGGCCACAGGCCTGGCGCTGCTTGAGAACGAGATTATTTGCAGTGGCACAGCTCAGCTGAACCATTCATGCATTACCCCAGGAGAAGGGTTTTCCTGACACTCCTCCTGACATGTAAAGATGCTCAGGTACTAGCACAGCCAGACTGGGCTGCGCCGTGTCAAAACATACAGCCTGCAAAGTGATGCACCTCTCTCAACATAGTGTTTATTCCATTGTTTTGACTGGGAAGGTACTTTGTAAACAAAAAAAAAAAAAGAATCTCACTTCAATGGCAGGAGATTTGCTCTAAAAAAGGAATTTCCCAGCAGCCATCTGGAAACTGAACAGACAAACGTGCTCTGTTCCTCCCAGAGACCCCCCTGGAAGCAGTCTGGGTAGGATTTTCTGGGATTTTTTTAAACTCACTCGTGCTTTCCAGTACTATAAGTCTCTATTGTTAACTTATGCATTATTTAAAAGATACTGAGTTTAAAAATAGCTCTAACCCACCAAGGGAAAATGGGAAAAGCAGTGAGCTGAAAGACAGAGCACTTTTCTCAGACTGTTTCAGCATGCAAGACATCACAGCCTTCTCCCTCTTTCATTTCAATTTAGTAGCTGTCTTTGACATATGTCCACCCATTTTCACCATCAAAGTATCTGAGGATGGCTCGTTCCTGAGGGTGCTCAGTACTATTACAAGTCTCTGCGCACCACTCAGACAGCGACTACTATAGGTCCTGGGATATATAAAGGTAGAGTCTTTGGGTTTGGAAGCTCTATGTTCAGCCCCCACGATCTGAGTTCATGTATTAGTGTCCTGGTTTGAGGTTAAACGAACCAATTTTCTGTTTTACAATTTTACTTTCTTAGCTGGGCCTCTTCTAGCCAACTAAACTCTGAAATTAACAGCACACTGTTCAGAGAACTGTTTCGTCTCACAGTGGTAAGANGGTCGTCATCCTGGGAACTTGATGCAGTTTTGTATATACTGCATATTTTTTTTTCCCTTTCCTTTTTGTTTTTATTAAAGTAGTTTAGTTTTTCTAAGCTCCTGAATCTCTTTAATTTCTTCCTCTCCCCTTTTTTTTTTTCTAAAAGGGGGAGGGGAGGAACATCTGTCCTTTTCCGATTAGTCAGAATCAGGACAACTAGATGAGCACTATACACTCTTGTGCTATGAAGTTACAGACTGTCTATTATCCTGCTTGACAGAAAGAAGCTCAGTTACAGTGGGACGCAGTGATTTGTTCATGACTGTTAAGCGAAGCCTGTGGGGTATTTCTGGCTACTGGATCACTTTTGCTCTTCCTTCAGTTGCAGACAACCACCAAACACACAGGGCATGTGGGCCACCAAAGCGACTCAGACACGTAGGAAGCTTTGGCACACACTAAACGTACAGAACGCAAACAACTACTCAGGGCAAGCATCAAGCCTTCCCCAAGCACTTGAGACAAAAGAGATACATGGGACCAGAATATGAACATCCTGAGGCAACAGGAAAGAATCAGAAGTATCCAAGGCCAATCCAAAATCAGCAATGATCCTGACTCTTTATTTCACCTGTAAATTGAAGTCCAGAAGAAGACAGGCCTGAAAGGACTTAACAACCCTCTGTTTATAAAAGTAGCAGCGCTGAGCACAACAAGGCAGCTGCCTCCTCTGTAGCACAGGTGCACTGATGCACTGATGTGACATTTTGGCAACTAACTGTTCTATGATTCTATGATTTGCTTTTTCCCCTTTTTTCATTTTTCCTTCAGATATACATTGAAATTATTATTATTATTCAAACTGTGATCCTGTTCAGTAATTTGAAAATGGTTGTATTCCCAATTTTTCTAATGAGTGGTAATGAGATTATTTTAGTATAATACCAGGCCTGGGTTTAGGGTTGTGTGTGAATGCCCCAGTTTGTACTTTTGTTGGCCCTTGGTGTAAACATCAGTGCGATATTGAAGGATTCTCTTGGCAGGATTCTCTTCTCTTAGTTAGTTTAGTGTTAGCTTAGTGTTAGTTTAAGTGTTTTCAAATAGCGTTTGTTTTTCTGGTAAGAATCCATAGAAACACTCTCTCTTTAAGGCAAGACTGAGTGGTCCTGTCCAGTGCCCTTTGTATAAAGGTAGTTTTCTCCCTCAACACACGCTTCTTTTGATGCAGCCCAGGATGGGGTTGGTTTCTGGGCTGCCAGCACGCACTGCTGGCTCACGCTGAGCTTCTCATCCAGGAGCACTCCCAAGTCCTTCTCCTCAGGGCTGCTCTCCAGCCATTCTCCGCCCATCCTATTTCAACTGACTTGCAGAAGAAACCTCAAATCAGATTTCTCACATCCAAGGAATATGCTGTAAACGTTGGGCTTTCAGAAAACTTTTGATTTCCTATACATACCAAACAGGCATGTCTGGTATGCACAGCACGCAGAAAGGCAAATTCTGCAGCCGCCCACTCTGGGACCTCAGCTAGGGTGGCAAATCTGGCACAAACCCTGCATCGAGTACTGGGAATTCTCCTTCCCAATTAACTGGGAAACACAGGAACATTCCTTACTGCAGCTTCAGTTTACAGACAGTAGCACTTCCAGTTTACCAGCAAGCAGGCAATCATTCACAACAGCATAAAATTATGACCAGTATCTGCTGGGAAATACCTAACGCAGATTCAGCGTTTCAGCTTCTCCAAGTGGTTTCCCTGTATATTGACTATTCCCTCATCTGACCTACTCTTTGACTGGCAATTTAAATTCCTTTGTCTCATGGCTCCTTTGTAGTGAATTGGAAGATTTTTGATTGTCGTATGGTCAAAGAGGAGGGGAAAGGATTCTTGATTTTTGACATGCTCCACTGCTTGCTCAGCTGCTGACAGCTGAAAGGTGCTTCTCCCATCCTGTTATTCTGCCTCTTCCCTTAAGTATCAACAATAATCCACAGCAGAGGTTGTCAGCTACATTCAGAAACTCCAGGGAAAACATGACTACGTAGTTAAAAGACATTAAGAACAGCAAAAAAAAAAAAAAAAAAAAAATTCTGCTTAAAATTATAGAAAACACTTATACTATTCCAGTAAGCACATCTATAGCATTTTAAGATCTTTCTGCTCTGGATAGGGTGCTGACTGTCCACGCCCACTTTACCAAACCTTAAATGCTTTGGTCAGGTGGCAGATGATCTCAGAATCTGGATCTCAAAGGCGCGCAAACACTGGCCTCTTATTCCCACATAATATTTAGCTTCTTCTGTTTGGCTTTCCAAGGACAACTGAAAGACTTGTTAACAATGCTGGTAACTGAAAACAGGGAGATAAACATTTCTGGAATACAAGATGCAGCGAAAGGGACTTTAGATCCAAGGCCAAGTTCTTTTTTGAGCATGTTTGCCTGCAGCTCCTACTGAAGTCAACCAGCACTACTAATGCGTATCCAAGGGCAAAATTTGACATATAACATTTTATACTATACACAAGTCTAAATAGGGAAAATACGAAATGCATATCTGAAACTAGCTGTTAGGCTTGGATAAAGCAGAACTGAAAGGCAACAGTTGTCCAAGTGAAGGACTGTAATTTAGTTTGCCATAGCCCATGTGCAATTCCATTAGCATCTTCTCCTTTTTCTGCTGAGGTGACACAGCTAACACAGCACAAAAACATTAATACATCTTTAAGCTGTCCAAATTCACAAGCAGATTTCTGCCTAGAAATACTGAAGGACTAGTGGGCCAACAGTATGGAGAACAACTCAACACTTGCTCTTTCTGCAGCTGTTCCCTTGGGTCCCACAATGCCAATCAGGTAACCCCACGGTGGCCTTCCTTCTCCCAGAGAGAGCAGGAAGAAACACACATGATCAGCAACACACAGTGAAGGAAATACATCCCACAGTGATTTACAGCAACCAACAGATGGATTATGAGAACCCTTTAGGGCTGCTTTCAATATACCAAAAACATTGAAAGTGTCCACGTTTTTACCTCATTGAAAGTCAACTTGAACATTTTTCTTACTCCTGCTGGCACAGTAAAGTGTCAGTATGTTGTCCGCGTGCTGCTGCTTTAATTTCTCCATGACAGAAAAAGTAGCAGAGAAAATTAAAAAAAATAAAAATTAAAAAAATCCAAACAAAAACAAACCAAAAAAACCTCTGTTATTGTCCTAAACCAATGTAGTCATAGCCAAATCAATTCTTATGGTGGGCTTCACAGGGGCCAAGCAGTAACTGCCTTGTTTTTCACATGTTCGTTTTGTGAGAAATGAGTTGCTCTCAGCAGTTATCTGTACGATTATCAAGGTGCAGGAACCGAAATCAAAATAAAAGCAGAGGCAGAGTATCTGCTTCCAAAAAAAGCAACTACCCTTTAGAATTTATCTGCAAAAGAAAGAAAAATAGTAAAGATCTCACTCCTCTGAAGAGCTAAAGCGCTTCTTGTTCAATCTTCTCATTTTCGGGTGGAAGGTGGGACAGAAATGGAAAGAAGGAAATCTGAAAGAATCCTAGTAGGAGGTGGATGGGTGTTCAGGTACATGAGAGACCCCGTCCAGAATCTGCATTAGGGACACTGCTCTGTTGTGTGCACACCCAGACAACGTCTAGACAATTCTATTGTAAATAGCAGTCACTTTGTGCTGCTATTAGGAAAAGGAACCATGCAAGAATTACTTAAAGTCTTAAATACAGACCTACCTATCAAGAGAGAGGGAAGGCAGCAATACCATTCCGTGTATGTGTGCGTGTGTGTATATACATAGGTTTATTTTTAAAAAAGCACAGAGGAAGTTACAGAAGTTAGTAATAGAATTCATTGTGCTATTTGTGAAGAACTGTCAGATAACACGTTTCTTTGTCTGACAGCCTCTAAATATTCCAACTGAACTACACAATTAGCTAATAGTAGAACTGCACTGGTCTGATCTCCTGGCATTACAGCATGATTCAACATGATGGTTATCACAATGATTCAAAGATAAATATATGTCAATAGACTATCTAAATTTTGCTTGTCTTTTTTTCCTTTGACTGAAGATCATTATCTGTACAAAGACCAAAAATCAATAGAAGCAGCAAGAGTGTGGTATCTCTCAAATTTAACTTGCATTGCAGCTTAAGGAAACATCCAGTGACATTTTCTCCCTTGTTTGTACTTACATGAAAACCTTGGTTTAGTGAATGTTTATATGAGATTTTAAGGAAGGAGGAAAATAAAACTTTTCAAACAGTTAATGACAAGCTCTTGTGACTATATGTCAATGGTAAGTCCATCCAGCAATATGAGCCTGACTACCTTTGCAAAGAAAAAAGTTACATTAAAAATGTTAACAGGTCACTTACAAAGAAATGCAACAGTGCCTCAGTTAAATCTGGTTTTAAAGCACATGAACTACCACACAGCATTCACCCCTGCACAGGCACGGGGACATTTACACACTGGGTTATTGGAAACTTTATTATTAAAGATAAGGTTCTGCTACACTAAACGCTAGTATGTACCTTCAAAGGAACTAGGATTTCTTGAAAAACATTCTGAAAATGCACAAGATCAAGCAATTCCAAAGACTAAAAGTTACATTTCTTCACCTTCTTCCTCACTGTTCCCACCACTGTTACAGGCAACGTCGCAATTCTCAACGTACTCAATACCAAAGTCACTGGGTGTGACAAAGGAGGTCTCCAGGACACCACTGCTGTGCCCTTCACAACTCTCTGAAGTCTACTGCTCCCTGTAGAAGAACCAGGTGGTCTGGAGAGGGGTGAAGCTAGTCAGCACGGACAACAGGGAAAAGGCACAGATATGGGTCCTGCTCTCCTTTTCTTCCAAGTACTGTCTTCTCACCCCACCAACGATTCAAAACAAAGTATTGGTAGATTACCAGGCAAGAGAAAAAAGTTGTTGCAGTGGTTCAAAACACCTCATGTAGGGAAGAAGAGGAATCTATCTCAGCACTTACTTGTATTCAGTCTGCAGGAATATACTTTAGGCCCTAAGGAAGATGAGATCAGTGGGAAGATCACAGTAAGTGCCTGAACACTGAAATAATGCAACCCCAAACCCAAAAGATGCACTTTTAGTAAAGCAAGTTTATTATCTCCCCATATTTTTGTTGGCATCAATACCACAAAAGATTACAAAGATAAGACTTTTCCCTACTTCAGCATCATCAGATATCTACTATCAGCCCTCTTCCATATACCATCCTCCAAATCTGATACCAGTAGCTTTAGCTGTCAAGCTTTTGGAGCTAAGCCCCACAGAGCCTTAACGTAAAATGTTCAATCATTTGTTAGAAACACAGTCATACAGAAAAGCTCATCTTTTGTCCTTCAGGTAAACCCACAGGTCACATTCCAGTTTTTATACTGATGAAACAAACCACTGTGAAGTTGTGGAATAAAAGAAGCAGGAATTATTAGTGACAAACAGCAAGTGACCACGTGAAATCCAACACTCAGTATCTGAAGGTCTACACTCAAATGCAGTTAAGATCTTACTAGGCTAACTTCAATCAGACTTTGATTGGAAGGGCAGAAATAGCATCAGCCAGCAAACCTGTATGCTTGGCGCCCAGTGCTTCATTTGTGCTGTCCAGACAGAGCAGGACTGAAACGAGGGTGAACTCAAATGACCTTCACAGCTCAAAACCTATAGAAATACACGCAAGAACCTGGGCATCAAGGAAATGGCAGAAATTCATTAGTATCAGCTCCTAGTCTTTCAGATTCCCACAGCTGCAAAATTATTCCAGCAATACCACCAAATATAGAAAATAAAGACATTCAAAAAGTAGTAAATTTTGAATTCCCCCAGTCCATCTAAGGAGACAGGCAAAGGGAAGAGCAAAGCACGAGTACAGTGTAGCTGCCTAATTCAAGTGGCAACGTGTCATACATTTGGAGGCCAACGGAAAATTATTATATCTGTTCTATTGTAAAATTTCTAGCACGCCAGAAATCCATTAGCAGTGATATTCTGGCAAACCAAAGCAAAATACATCCTCTTATACCAAAAGAGAAATTAAGATCAAAGAATGATTATGGGCAAGTAGAGGTTACAGACCAACAAGCTCACCCAAAAATTACATTGTATTGTAACATCTAACAATTCTTATAAGAAGAGTAAGACAAAAGAAATCCTCTAACTTTGTACCAAAGCAAAGGCTGTGCGTGTATAAATGAAAAGCTCCAGCCACCATTTTTCATTAGCACTTGGCAGCTTCTTTACAGTACCATATCCAGCTTGATCTTGCTGCTTCTCTGCAGCTTCAGGCTTTGCGATTTTCACTTACTGATAAGCAGCTTACTAAATGAAGTACAATCAACCAAATTTATTCCTTGACTAATTTCTAGGAATTTTTCTCTATAATCAAATTGGCTACTTGGCATAGGCAGAAATTCACTGATGATCTGATGCTTTTGGATAGATTGCTGTTTCTAAAGTCACTGGGAGAACTCCTTTGCTTGTTATAATTAAGTAAAAACAGAGGTGATGCTAAAACACATGACAACCTAGCAAAAAGCTTTTTGTCCCTTCACTGATATTTAGAAATAGCATCCCTTGAAGAAGCGGAGATACATCTGAAATTCCTTACTTCTTTGCTCTGAAAACATGTGTAACTCCATCACAGAAACATCATGTTAAGTTCATTTTTTCTCCTTTTCTCTCAGCATAACTGTACTGACTACTATCAAAATTTGACAGAGCAAATGGGAAGTGTAATTCATTATGAGAGCAATAATAAGCAGAGAGACAATTATGATTTTACTGTTGTCACCAAAGCTGTCTCAGTGAAAGAAAGGTTGAATGCCACGATGACTACCACACCTACAGTGAGAAAAGGCACAGTATTGCTGTAACTGAACTGCTTTGTAAAGGGAAAAACTTTTAAGATGCGGGTTCTTTGGTTGGTTTGCTGGATGAGGCAGAACGAAAAGACACCAAAAATTCACAATCTTTGAAAGACAGGGTGGGTTAGGTTTTTTTTCCTTTTAAAATTGCACGTTAAGTAATCTCTACAACGATTTAGAGTCTCAACCATCACTACAGTATATCTGCTAACATGCAACCAGGGGCTTAAAACTGTCATGCCCTTTGAACATGAATGCTTTAATTTTGTTCTTCTGAAGCAAATCTCACATTTTTGATACTTAGGCCAATCTTTAATACGTTGTCATGGGGGGGTTTATTTTAGAGGATGAGTACAATCTATACATTTATAACTCTTACTTATACCCTCCCCAACAGATTCTTCGGCAAGAACAAGGAGATGCGATCTGAGGTAAGCAAGGGTATATAAAAATAAATTTGGTTATTAAAAAGCTGGATTTTAAGTGGTTTTATTTCCTTGGAGAAATCAGGGAAGAAAGATCAAGAGGAAAAAAAAAAATTTAAATTGACCTTTCACATCTCAAAAAAGGGCAAAAGCCCAATTGAGAAGAAATATCTCTTTGTAGGTCATCCTTAATAAAAGTACAAGATGATTCTTCTCCTTCATCGCACTGTGTATCACACCAAATGACAGCATTTTATTTCCTTTGGGATGGTGGAAATAAAGTAAATGGAACAGAATGAGGACACATGATAAAATACTCTCTAACATCCTTCTGCCATTTTTTTTTTTAAAGAAACAGAACTATTATCATACAACCAGTCTTTCAGCCAACTGACAAAGGGATCTTTTCTGGCCTATGTGAATTTATTTGTATTTTATGGTCACATGAGCAGATTCTGTACTTCTTCATTAAAACACATGAAAAGAAACAGAAGAGATCAAAAAAAGAGTAAGTCACCTAATTGTTCTGCAGCTCCTGCACAGTTCTGGGTTGCGGGCGAGAGCTGGAGCCATGGTGAAGGAGAGCAGGCTGCCAGCAGCACCCAGCCCAGCCCCAGGGTGCTGATGCTGAAGGCGACACTGGCAAGGTCAGCCCCGGAGAACAGCTCCGTCAGACACAGCTCTGAGCTCATCAGGACACTGAGGCAAAGGGTTCACAAACACACTGGTGCAACCAATGCATCCCTGCCTAAGGGTCTGAACCTTTTAAAAATACACCTGATTCAATCTCAAAGCTCCTTTGTAAATGCTCTAGCCAGTTGAACAGACAAAAAAAAAAAAGTTAAAAAATAAAGTATCTTAAAAAAAAGCTCACTGTAGAGGAACTATGGCAGCGCAGGCGAAAAAAGCAAAAGAGAATGGTGATGTGGAGAAAATACCACCACTGAAAAAAAGGAAATTGCAATGTAATTGTATCAGCTTTTTATTTTTTTTTTTATTACCATTGAGGGTGATACTTCAGTGTGCCTCACATCTGCATTTAACATGAACAACACATTCAAAACTGGCTGAGATTCAGAACGAGCAAGAAGAAGGCATGCTGATTTCAATGTTAAATTCAACTGCCACACTAAAATGCCACCTAGAACATTATTTTTCCTTCCCCTCACTTGCATCCAGGAATGGCAGAACATCCCACCCAAGGCCTCAGTTTTCCTCATGCCTGAAATCTCAGTGTAAGCTCTGCTTTTGGATTTCCCCGCTCATCTCCTGTATCTTCCCAGCTTGCTTCATGGCTACGATCAGCCCATGGGGACACACCCATGGGTGTGTACCTCTACCTTGTAAGAGGTAGCAGAGAAAGGGACTAGGAAAGGAAAATTGCTTCAACTAAGACCAGATTCAATCACAGCATCTCTAGTGGCATCTGTATAACAAAGCACAGGCAAACACAGTGAAGGAAACAGAGGAACTCACTGTCAGATAATAAGATGGATTTGAAGAAGATAAGAGAAAATACTGCCCACAAAGAAAGCAGCAAAGAACATTTGCGGGCAGACGTCAGGGACCAGGGTATATTTTAATTTCTGATGTTTTTAAAGCACTCTGTTTGCTACTACAATTTTAATTTATTTTTGTTTTCTCCTTCATAAATTGAGGAACTATATGGAAGAATGAACACTTTCCCTGTGACTGTCCACCACTGACATGATGCTCAGATATACTGGCATTTGAGTCATATACACCAATCTCTAAACAACAGGGCGACTGCAAGAAAGGAGACTGACAAAGAAAGAGTGTCTTTCCTTTCTGACAACCTATGTATTTTAAATTATTTTTTTCCCCTCTCTGTCCCCCGTACTTCCATTAACATTCCTCAAATGTATATCATAGAATCATAGAATCATAGAATGGTTAGAGTTGGAAGGGACCTTAAAGATCATCAAGTTCCAACCCCCCTGCCATGGACAGGGACACCTCTCCCTAGAGCAGGTTGCTCAAAGCCCCATCCAACCTGGCCTTAAACACTTCCAGGGATGGGACATCAACAACTTCCCTGGGCAACCTGTTCCAGTGCCTCACCACCCTCACAGGAAAGAACTTCTTCCTAATATCTAATCTAAATCTCCCCTCTTCCAATTTAAAACCATTACCCCTCATCCTGTCACTAGACTTCCTGACAAAGAGCCCCTCCCCAGCTCTCCTGTAGGCTCCCTTCAGGTACTGGAAGGCTGCTATCAGGTCTCCCCGGAGCCTTCTCTTCTCCAGGCTGAACAGTCCCAGCTCTCTCAGC
>VXBW01001614.1:197900-228169 GCA_013400375.1 Thinocorus orbignyianus
GCACTTTCAGGTTGTTCAGGTGGTCTCGAACCTGATCTTCTCCTACTATGGGCAGTTCTCCATTCTCAGAGCCCCTGGTTTTACCTACTGTGACTTGGGCAGTGCAGTTAGAGCCCTTGCCAGTGAAGACTGAGGCAAAAAAGTCATTCAGTACCTCAGCCTTATCCATATCCTGGGTGGCCAGTTCTCCTGTTTTCTTCCGGAGAGGGCCCACAGCCTCCCTAGTCCTACCTTTTTCCCTGACATAGCTATAGAATTTTTTCTTATTGCCCTTGATGTCCTTGGCCAGATTCAGTTCCCTTAGGGCTTTTGCCTGCCTGATATGGTTCCTGGCCACTCGGACAGTTTCTCTATATTCTACCCAGCCCACCTGTCCTTCCTTCCACCCTCTATAGGCCTCCTTTTTGATTTTAAGCTTATCTAATACTTCCTTACTCATCCATGCAGGCCTTCTCGCTGTTTCACAGAGGCCTGTTTCACCATGTTTTTGATATTAGCAGAGGTTCAGCTATAAACAGTAAGCTGGTATTTTTTTCCAGAGGAAAACTGAAATCTTGAACCTTGCTCCTTTCAAGCATTCAACTACTTTTCAATCAGAAAGCTACCGTAGGCCAAATTTGCAAACCAAAAAACTAGCGTTTTTCTCTCAGGATCCTCAGAAAATCACAGAATATAATACAGAGAATAAGAATTGCAAGAGAGGAAAAATATATACAGTCTTCTGAATAGAACATATTTGGTCACAGGAATAAGAATTATGAATACATTTTAAACATTGCTCCAGTATACTTGGCCCTCCTTTTATTTTATGATCTGCAAATGTTATTTCAGAAGCAGTTTAAATGTTGATTTAAATACCATGATAGAAGGCAAACATCTTAATTTCTAGTCTTCTTGTTTTCATTTTGCACGATTTGTGATAGGACTTTTTTCACATTATAAAAAAAAAAAAACCATAGTCCCTTAGGAAAAGTTCATATTTAAGTTGGATGCTGACACCCTTAAGAACAGTAAAGACACTTTTTGACAGTGTTATTCATACAAATTCTGGTCTAATATCATTAAAGACAACAAAAGAATTACATAAAAATAGGATCTAGCCCAACCCAAAATTTAAATACATGTGTTTGTGTGCATATGCATATGTGCATAAACAAAAAAATCTACCAACAGAGAACTGCTACAGTTCAAAAACTCACATCCTTAACTTGTCTTTTCTTATACCAACAGTAGTTGCATTCGCTTTTGTTAAGATGATCTGAAATTCATACTGCAAGGTAAATCCTGACCTTTCAGAAACTAACTGTGACCACACCATTAACCTGCCACCCAAAATCAAACCAGGTTTCTGCAGCTTACTCTCAGTAAGGTATAAATATGTATAGAAAACTGCTATTTCCAACAAACACTTCAATGTTGTAGACTTGGTGCTTTTCAGCAGGAAATTCTTCCTCTGGAATTCTTTTAAAACGCATGTTATAAAATCATACTTTTAAACCAACCTCTTCCCCTCACTTTCCAGCAGCATACTGTCTCTGCTATCTGTAACTAGCAAGGATTCACATGTGGTTTTTAACTCATATCAGTGTATATAAAGAAATTGTAAGCACGTTTTAATCAGTGGCAAGTGAAAAAAACTGAAATTGCATCCTGAAGGGTTCAAGTCTATAGCAGAAAAACTCATAGCAGTTGAGCACAAACTCTTACACCAAACCATACTACATTATTAGATGAATTACTTAATTAAGTATTTCTACTTACTATACTATTTATTTTCTTTTCACTCCAGAGCAGAAAAGTAAAGCAACTCCTATTTTAAAACAGCTGTGCCAAAAGGCTACTTCAAAAACTCTTTACCAAAGGCCACATACCAGACTTCACTTTAAGTTTACTATCGTTCAATCCTTTCTCATAGACTGAAGTTCACAGTGTTCTACTGCCTTATGATGCTTCTCTGTTCCCAAAAGACTGTAAACACATCTGGAGAAGCTTCATTCCCAACTATCCACCTTGTTCATTTCCTAAGGATTACCTGCACTGCAACTGCTGTATCTCCAGTACTTTACACTTGGTTATTAAAAGGCTAACAGCTACCAGCTCTCAGCAACTCCATCTTTTACATCCAGGGAGCCTCTACATGAGTACAGTAATGTGCCTTTATGGTAAACTGAAAGATGGCAACTGAAATTCTAATACTAAAATGTTAGTTATGGCATGATAGCTACTAAGTAGTAATAATGGAAATATCAAAGCCTACAATGGTACTTGAGAAAATAACAAAAGCACTTTAAATACAGTACTACAGACAAACTCAATATCAAGAAATAGCATTTGTGCTATAATACAATTTCTAAAATCTCCATTGAATAATGACATTTCACTGGCACCGTTTGTTCCTTGAACAAACGGAGTAAGATACAGTCATTACTTACTGGTTTAGTGTCACATCTAGGATGAAAGATGATCCAAAAGCATCAACCTGGAAGCTGGCTCGAGCAATGTGGGTAGACTGCAATATTGAGAAGACTGGAATTAGTATTCAGCCACAAGAAAACATATCATACAGGTTTCTGAAATCAGAAAGTAAATACATTTACTAAGTAACAATATGCCACTAACCAAATAATATTGCATTGAAACTGACTAAGCAGTCTGTGATAACAAAGAAAAGGAAGGTTTTCTGAATGCACAAGACCTGTCCAAGAATTCCCCACAACAGAACCTCTGGCTGGGACGTTCTGCCATAGTAACCTCCCATCTTAACTCACCCACACTGTAGGAAACGGCTCTTCTCTTCAAATCTCCACCCTGGGCAAAACCCTAAGCAAAGGGAAGACTTCCCCTGAATAATGTGTCACTCATTCCTTAACCTGACTCTGGAGACAAACGGAGGGGAAAACAGCTGAGACATGACTGGCTCGGTCAGATGGGGATACACTCACAAATCTCACTGACACTAACTGAAAGAAACTGTGCAGACAGACTCTCGCTGAAACCCATACAGCAATGTGACAGCAATGAGCTACCTAAAAAAAAAAAAAATCTGACTAGCTGCATTTTCAGTCTGACTCCCCACTCTGTAACCATCTCCTCCAAAAGGCTCCCAAAACTCCAAGCCCCTGAGCAGTCACTAAACCCAAAGAAAAATGGGTAACAGGGAAACATTTCTTTCTTTCTCCCTCTCTGCCATATATTTTTTCTGAATTAATTGCTTTTATTCTGTCCTACAGAGAACAAACATGGGAATGTTTTGTAAGTCACAGTGTGCCAGAAATAGAACATTTTTTTCTAGTAGGTGTGGAAGAAAATATCCTGCTATCCAACAGAAATGCAACAGTTGTTTCTAGGCCTGCAAACTCTCAAGAAACAGAACAGCCATGTTATTTATCTACTTAATGAAAAAAAAGCTACTTTCAGACATTTTAGAGTAGTTTCAACTTTGTCGTTATTTTCTTTCCGCTGAAATCTGCAAATTAAGATCTGAAGCAGGTAGACAGAGGAAGTTAAAAACAAACACTGAAGAACCACTTACAACTCCAAACTACACCTCTTTAAATACAGGACAGTACAAATGTAGCAAATCATTTATTGAAAACTCTGGGAAACACAAGACAAGATGGGATCAGTTGTATCATCAAATTCACTCTCTGTAAAACTGGCAGGCTTTCAATAGGCATTAAATACCGAAGAGCTGAGAATACCAGTTTCCCTGGAGAACAGCAGCAAAGAAACGGGAAGCCGGGGGAATCTTGACTTTTTTGTTTACTACATTTTTTAGTTGCCCTACGTGTTTTTTATGTCTGTATATAAGCACGAGTAATAATAAATAAAAAAAATTACAATCATGAATATATATTTAGAAACAGTTGATTCCTTTAAAAAAAAAAAAGTCAGGAGAGCTTTAAGATATCCATTAAAGGATGCTCAGGCTCAGTGCCCTCTATAAAAATGTCTAGCTGTGTCACTGCAGTAAATGTGCGTGAAAAACTGCATGACAAGAAATTACAGATATTTAAGTTAATGTTTAGAAGGATTTAGTACTAACTGGAAGCTTCTCAGAAGGTCCCTCAAGACATTCAATTCAGAGAGTCAGATATCCTTTCAGTTATCTCCATTATATCTAACCTCCAGAGCCAGCACCACTGGTGGCAGATCTCAACATGGCACAGGAGCAAGCAAGGGTCAGAAGGGCGTCTCCTGGGGTCACCACATGGGACCCTGCACCGGAGCGGGCTGAAGAACTACAAACTTAGCCACAGGACAGCAATGGTACCTACATGGAAGAGGACCATGGCCTCTGCGCTCTGTGCACCGCTCCCAAGGCAGCTGCCCAGACGGAGCTCCTGTGGCAACGTGCTGCCACTTGCACACCAGGCCGCAGGATGTGCCCTGCGTCAGTGGGCACACCTGTGGGACATGGGCCCAGGGAGAGCAGCTCCTCTGATTAGTGATGGAGCTCAGGGAAGAGGTAAGTAAGTTGAGAAAAACTGGGGAATGCAAGAGGGAGAACTGCCAGAGTTGTACCCTGCCTCCCGTAGCAGAAACCAAGCACAGAGCCCCTTCTGCAGAGAGCTTCCTGTCCTCCCTCTGCCAGGCCGAAGGAGGTGACACAGAGGGCAGGGGGCTGTGGGAACAAGCTCCTGCCTGGTGGAGCAGGCGTGTCAGCCCAGGAACTCCCCCATCTCCCCAGGGACCCTTAAAAAACAAGTATGAGGGAACCCAGTCACTGTTTACAGAGGTGTTACCCGGGTTAAGTCACACTAAACCCAGCATGAAAAAATGCCCAGTTCAGAAAAAAAAAGACGGGTCATTGCTGTGGGGGACTTCATTCTGAAGAGAGCAGAAGTCTCGACATGCAGACCTGACCTGACCTGAGCTGCCTCCCTGCGGCCTGGGTTAAAGACATGAAGAGAAAACTTCCCTCCCTGGTAAGCCCCTCAGATTATTACCCCGTACTCATTTTTCAGTATTTCTCATTCTATAATTCTGTGCTTTGTAACAAAAGCCACAGGTCCTCACTAGGTGGATCTTGTAATTTCTGGGCCATTAAAGAGCATCTCTTTCGAACAAATGTACAATCTTCGACCAACTAACTGAATATAACATATATAGTTTACTTTATCTGGGTAAATAATTTCAGTGATGAACTACCATCAATACTAAAATCCTACTTTCTTCCCAAAAAAGCCTAAAAAAAAAAAAAAGTAAAATAAAGGCAGTAATTTCCTCACATCACCCATTCTGATCTCTTTTTGAAGTGAAGGGATTCAAGCTTGCCCCAAATGACCGGTGACACAGCTGGCATCTGCAATGCAATGATGGGCACCCACAGCACGTACAGACACACACAGCACATACAGCAACCCACGTGAGACCACCATTTACCTGCTTCTGACCTGCAGCAGCTGGCCAGCCACAAACACAGCAAAACCAACCGCCAACAAATCACGCTAGCAGAGTTTGCTTTGAGTTATTTTAGAATTCTATCTCCTCTTCTAGATGTGAATTTTCAGGCTGCTGCTCATTAAAGGATGTGACAGGCCAAGAACTGGGTAAAGCACAAGGGTCCAGCGTTAGTGTTGTCATTCCCTTGTTCCCCTGCAGCACATCTGCTAACCTTAGATAAATAAATGAAGGTTACTTATCTGCACTGCAACCACCACTTTCTGATCAAGGAGTAACAGAAGTGCAGCTGTTCACTTTTCATCATTACGTTATTAAATGCAAGGAACATTCTACATCAGTTTATTATTTCTCTTTGTTAACAACATAGCTACATACACCATCACTTAGCTCTGAGCACAAAGTACAACCAAGTCTTTATGACCATATGCTGGTACCAAGAGAGAATTCATCAGTAAGGAAGAACATAAAAAGCCTAACTTAAATATTTAAATGTACATATACTGAATGCAGCCTTTGTCATTAAAACAGATTCACCTCATTCAATGTAAGAGCAAAAATAACCAGAGTTTTTTATTTTGATTTGGTTTTAACTGCTAGGTGTATTGCATCATATTGATTTGGTCTGGGAAATTTCCTCCCTTGAGCATGTCTCTAAGATAAACAATTACAAGGCTAATGTATTTCTGAGATGACCCTGGACCACAGTTACTCCTTGACAGAAGGTGTTAATGTGGATTTCAGGGAGAAAACACCTATCATTAAATTAAGATGAAAAACATTACACAGATGTATCCACCCCCAAGAGAAGTGGTGCAAACCCAGGAAACTCACCATTAAGTTTAAGCTCAAGCACAATCAAGCGTATCTCAAACCCACTGAGATACCAAGATACCCACCTTGGACAGCCAGCCAAACTCAACCCTTTCCAGAAATCACAGCCCTTCCTCCAACACCAAAACATGGTTGTAAAACACTGCATACTTTCATGCTATCTATGCCACCTCATTCAAGCAGAAGTAACAAGGCAGACACCTGCAAAGGCTCCTCTAAACCACTGAAGCACAACAATCGATTATGTCATTCAGTTCTCAAACAAAGGGACTTTCTCAGAAAATTCGAGGCTTTTTCAACAATTGCAGGCGTGACACATCAACAACCAACAACTGCGTCATTCTTGGAGACCAGGAGAGATGCAGTCAATGCAGAACATAAACAAGAGCTAGGAAAGGAGAATCTAACAACTTAATGGAAGAGTGCAGTGCTGTACCTCAAGCACCATCAAAAAGTTCTGAAATGTTAATGTCATCCAACTGAAGAAGGAATAGATCGATTCCAACTCTGAAATTAACTGCAATACTTTTAGATGTAATTTCTAGTGTCATATAAAGTGTACTACATTGCAAGCCCCTTGACAGAAAATACTAGGCACCCTATGCATCTAATGCAATGGGAGAGCTAGCTTTTTGCCAAAGACTGCAAAGTTTATGCATCTCAGTGAATGTCTGAGAGGAATCAAAAGTAAATGGAGTGGAAAGGATTATTTCAAATCACCAAACAGAAAGATACTTTATCTAAAGCTAACATTAAAACCTTGACTCCTAGAAAACAAGTGGTCCACAAACCTTCCTGCCAAACCAA
This sequence comes from Thinocorus orbignyianus, assembly GCA_013400375.1. Taxonomy (NCBI): domain Eukaryota; kingdom Metazoa; phylum Chordata; class Aves; order Ciconiiformes; family Thinocoridae; genus Thinocorus; species Thinocorus orbignyianus. The sequence continues at coordinate 204,945 of VXBW01001614.1, forward strand.
GAGGGATGCCATTCCAATTGGTTTAAATCACCTGCTCCGTGCCTCAGGGATCGCTGCAGTAACAGGAGATGAGCAATCAGCACCAAGGATGATTATTATTACAAAGAAACACAACAAAATAGCAATGATTTCTGCTAGAGTCCCACTCAGTACCCCTGCTGGGGACCAGCTTTCTTCAGAAACTGGCCCTAAGGAGTATCTGCAAAAGGGAACGCGCCCCTTCATGCTACAATCAACACGCAACATTTCAGACCAATGGTGAACCTCACTACACTGTTCTGTAAGTAACCTAAAATACATCTGGAAGATTTTCCTTTCAAACAGGTCAAATATTTTAACCACTAGTGAAATATTTACAAGCCACACACTTTCTTTAAATAATCAAACTAACAAGAATTCTGAAAAGAAATATTTTAGAAATTTTCCTCACATTGTGTACAATTAGTTGGATGCTAAAAGGAGCACAGTAACGTGATGACTAATGTATTTCCACATAAAAATAGGGAGAAAGAGAAATAAAAACATACTGTGATATAATGTCCAATTCCTTATAAAACATGTTTCTTACTTCTGAAGTATCCTTCTTAAAACACTTCAATGCTTTTTAATAAGTTTTGCTGGAAAAGATAACAATAATCTCTACCAAAAGAGAAGAATGTCTTTAAAAAAAAAATATTATTATCAAATCCTATTTATATGCTTGGCCTTTGATGTAAAGGATTTTATATTTATTACTATTTATAGTGTTGTGCTTTCTAATTAAAAGATTCTGATCAAATTTGCAGACTTGAAAGCATCAAGAGAACCAAGAGAGAAAATACAGAATGTTACAGCAAGAGAGAACTTAAAAGCTATGCTTCAGAGCTTGTAAGAACAATGAGGTTTTACAGCAGACATTCTGGGAGTCAGTCACATTTACAAAATAATAGATTCCTTAGATATTAATTTAATTTCTCCTCCCTCTCAGCTTGTTAAAAATCATTTAAGTGCGTATGAAATGACCATTTCTTAAGTTCAGTAAGGACACAGATGAGTCCACGGGAAATCAAAATAAATGCATTAATGAGATTAAACCAAAAATATACTTACCATTTTAGGTAGATTTACCTAAAAAGAATTTTAACTGCGGCATGGAAAAAAAATGACTAAATTTAAATTTATGCTACAGTAGTGGGATTAGAACACATACACATTATAAAAGGACATTAATCAGCCTCAGTGTGTTGCAATAAATCCAGAGTTATGCAATATATTGCTGCTGCATGTAAAATAAGAAATTTGTTCAAAAACTTACATTTCTACTCGTATTGAGAAGAAAAAAAATATATTAACTTTGTTTGGAGCCAAAACTCAGAAATAAGCCTAGGTCAAATAATAAAAACAAATATCTCCAAGCCAAAGAATCATTTAAAAAAAATACATAATAAAATATATATGCAACATGATTTCCTCAGGCCCTCTCTATTGCCATTTGCAAATTAATTAGTGTCAGTATCAAAAGTTCAGTCTCAATGAAACAGATTCACATATCACAGCATATTAAAGAACTCTACAAAATCTCTTTTTTTTTTTACTTTCCCTAGAGTTCTCAAAATATTTATAGGCACTCATCTATTAGACTAATCATCATTATTTCCATTCTTCATTCTATCTTTTTAACCACTGCAGAAGTCTAAGCATCTGTGGGGTTGGTTGGTTTTTGGTTTTGGGTTTTTTTTGGGAGGGGGGAAGGAAAGGGGGAAGTTATGTAATGAAAAAACTGTAGAATAGAACCATGGTTTGATGAAAAAAACTTTTACAGAAGCCTCTTTGGAGTACATTTAGTCAATAAGTCATTTATTCTGAGGAGAAGCCAGAAATTAGAAAAGATTTAAAGAGGTCCATGCTTATTTTTGAATTCTGGATTACAGATCTGTTCTCCGTGCCAAAAGAGTTGGGGCAGAGGAGAGTCCAACACCATCAGCCAGAGCACGGTGCCACGGCCCAGTTCGCTTTGGTGGGGTTTCGCCAGCTCTCAGCAAATTAAGATCTTGACAAAGTCATAAGCATGACCTAAAATAGCTTTTCTCCACATAAACACCATAGTATCAATGAAATCAGAGTGAGAAGCAAAGACTACTTGTACCTCTAAAATGCTTGGAATTATTCTTCTCAATAGTAAAGAAATAATTCCTTTAAAAAAAATATTTTACTATTTATTTGTGGGTTTGAAAACAGAGGCTGTTTGAATTTATTCAATATGGATGAGGGGAATAGCACCAGGAAAAAGCAGTCCTGTGCACAAACCGATGCAATGCATTGTGCGGGTGTCACCACTGCAGATCCAGTGCCTGGGAAGCAGCAGGGAACCTTCTGAGGTCCTGCAGAGGTGTGATGCCAAGCTCTGATGGACTCGGCTCCATCTGCTCACACGTCTCACAGACCCTCACCAGGGACGTCAAAACCATGACCATCTTTGAAGAGCTACAACCCAAGTTGTATTCACCCAAGGTTAAATGACGGAGCAATAAAGACAGGAAAACTATCGGCTGCTAGCAAATTTAGTATGAACTATCATTTGATCTCACAGATCTAAAAACACAAAGCTAAATAACTGAATGGGGAAGATGCTGTTTCTGAAGAGGCAATCTAACACTTTTTTCCAGCACCAGAAAAACCCTGTGGTACCAAATCTTACACTGGCTGTGCTTTTATATGTAGACGATGACATTAATTTGACTTTAAGAATATTTTAGTTATAACTTTTGCTGAGATTAATTACTTACTTGTGGTGTTGTGAAAGTCTTCATATTCCAGTGAAAGGAAGAACTGCAAAAAATTTTGGGAAATCATACTTTTTTTTTTCTCCTTTTTGTGAAAATGAAGCAGCAAAGACTCATGTATAAAAGGTCATAATTAAAATAAAAGGTGTAAGAGGCCTTAAGTATATCACTGGTGGTGAAACCAGAAAAATCAGTGACTGCTCAACGTCATGTTTTTTAAAATGCATTTGGCAAGGTTCTTCAAAGACTAACGGCTAGGAAAAGTATGATAAAATAGGTTATTGTTAAGGGTGATTAAAAAAGAGTTGGGTTACAAACAGGAAACAAAGGAAAGCCATGAATGAAAACTCATTTACTGTCATAACATATCTCATTATCAAACAGGGAAGACTTTCCCCGAAATGAGCTGGCAAAGAAGAATACATTAGAAATTTGTAATATCCTTTCCCTATAAAATACCAAAACATACTACAAATGTATATATTTTATAAAAAGGTGTATCTCAAAATCCCTCCTACATCAGAAATCAAAGGGCATTCTCAATGTCCTTGCAGCAAGCAGCAATCTATAGCAAAGTTTGGCTTTCAGCACTTTTTTTCTTCTTCAGGACCTGCATCAAGCATATTGACACTTTAACTGTCATTTACGTATTCATAAAATATTGCTGGCTTAGTGAAGTGTCTTATCTTTACATGAACATTGCAGAACTGCATACACTGAACATACGGTAAAGCACCACATGTGTTTTGCCTAATGCCTTACAAACCTTAAGGAAAGAAGAGGAGACAACAGGGCAGGAATAAAACCAAGTCCGGCAGTAAACCAAATGCCTGTTATTACTGACTACAGCCTCAGCACAGCCTCCTCCCCCTTTGGTTTTGTGGCAGGTTGATCAAAACTTGTGCCTAAGTTTCTCCAAGAGACTGAAGTAATTCGATCAAGTGGGCATAAAAGAGTTTTTTAAACTGGGCTATTTCTCATGACACTTCCCTTTCCAACAGTCATCATCCATCAGTTCCAAACTCTAGAGCTGTTTTACAAATGCCTCAACAGTCAGAACTCATCTCTTAACCAAAACAATTCTACTTGTCTGAGCTACCCAATGCAGGAACTTATAATACCAACAGAAGTTGATAGACAATGTTTTAATGTCAGCGGTTTCAGAAGCACTGCTAAGAAGAGGGATATCCTGTCTGAAGACTGGGGCAAGAGGCCAAAAAGTCAGAGAATCCAATAGCAAAGACCAGGCAACACCTGAATAACTAATGAAGATTTCAACTCCAAGTGCAGGCAGAGCTATGCAAGCTCAGCATGACAGAGCAGAGCTTTTCTGCAATTGATTATTAGCAGTAAGAAGTTACTTAAGAAATCTGCAAGCCATGCTTCCACACCAGCGTGTGCAATTGTATCATTTGGTCACATGCAACTCAGAAATGCAGACCATGGTAACAAAATAAATACTTTGCTGAAAACTACTGAGTCACTGTGGACTGCAAACACCAGGTACTTCCATGACCAGCTACAGTTCAGTCCTTCACGCCAGGCTCCCTACAACCAGGTCAGCCCTATTACTCACTTGGAAGGAATCTAGCATACCCTCACGACAAAGAACAACAAGCAAGTGAAAAACAGGTTGAGAAACAGAAGTCGTCATACTATAAATGCTTTGCACAGCCAGCAGAGATGAGTGGGTCTATGCTGGTAGCAGGTCATTGAGTCAGGATCCTGCTCTCACTGAAAATCTGAGCAAATCTGCCAAATTTCCATGTCAGCACCTAGATATATTAAAAATGGACAATGCAATGAAAACCACAAGAGGAACAACGCTGCCTCTCAGATTGTTTGTGCAGACCTATTAGCAGGATTACAAAGTGCTGGCCTCAAGGAAAGCTGGGACCCTTCTCCAAAGGTGTTGGGAGGCAGCCTCCAGTGACAGCACCATCACTATGGGGTTATGCTCAGGGCTGAGGGAAGATACGCGTTGGGTGAAGGCATGCAGAGCTACTCTCCAGCCAGAAAAAGAATCTCATCTTTGTAACCAGAACACCTGATCCACTGAAAATTATGATGAAAAAAGTCCTCCAAATCGAACACTGATGTAGAATACATGTTCAAGTTTGTAAAGGCATACTTTGTCCCTTGTTTGCTCTCCTGAAGCTGGAAGAACAAATGCAGGCAGCAGGGAGGAACATTTACAAATTTCAACATTTTAACGGAGAGCATACCTGCACAGCATCAGCTGAAGGGAAGGATTAGGAACCTTGATTTCCCAAGTGCTTCTTGTCAATACCATTCTGTGGCCCCTCACTACAAGGAAGATACTGAGGTGCTGAAGCACGTCAGAGGAGGGTCATGAAGCTGGTGAGGAGCGCAGAGAAGTCGTACAGGGAGTGACTGAGGGAACCAGCACTGTTCAGCCTGGAGAAAAGGAAGCTGAGGGGAGACCTAATTGCTCTCTAGAACTACCTGGAACGAGGCCACAGTGATGTGGGTGTCAGGCTCCTCCCCCAAGTAAGAAGCAACAGGGCAAGAAGCAACGTCCTCAGGTTGCGCCAGGGGAGGTTTAAGATGGATATTAGAAAAATTTCTTCACCGGAAGCATTATCAGCATTGGAATGGGCTGCCCAGGGATGTGGTGCAATCACCATCTGTGGAGGTATTTAGAAGACAAGCAGATGTGGGGCTGAGGGACAGGGTTTAGTGGTGGTTTTGGCAGCATCAGGTTGATGATTGGACTCAATGGTCTTAAAGGTCCCTTCCAATCTAATTGATTCTACAATGCTTGCAATACCAAAACATGGTTCAAGGCATGGAGTTAAAACGTTCCTTATACATGTCCGCAGTAGGAACCTACTTTCGTTTAAACACAAAAATCTTAGCTGAGTCTTCACTAACACCCCTGCCATAGAGGACATTCATCTTCTAATAGGCTTATTTATGCAACAGAACCTTAAGTGTCCATTGCTGAGATCCAGGATTGCATTAATGATAATATTGATATTAGCATATTTCAAGATACATCTTATCTTGATTACTCTTTAGATTAGTGTTATGCAGCTGCTAATAGTTCCCCTTTGGGGAATACAGAAATTGAAATACACAGGAACGTCACAGATACTGGTAATGACTCTATTCTGCAGTGGAATTAAAAGCAGAAACCCAAAGTCACATGAATTCTCCGATGTCCACTATATACTGTAATGACATGAATATATAATAGACTACAACATTTGTCTTGTGCTTGCTGTGCTCTGAGCTGCAGCGATCTTAGACAGCCACAACTGTAAGAACATTGATTTTGTTTCTTAAGCAACTACATTCTGCATTTCTAGGATGAAAACGTAGATTATTTCATTCACTATTTAATAGCAAATGAAGAGAATGTTGCTCACATGCATGTAGAGAAGTCACTCAACAGTTATGGCAAAGACAGTAGCCAAAAAAAAAAGCCAAAACAAAGGAGGTTGTTAGAGAGAAACCAACTAATGCTGAAATACCCCAGATTTTTAGAAATCCACCAGCCATCACTTCTCAGTCACTTCTGCCTTCAGTTCCCTTCTCTCACCTCCTTTTCTTGCATTACACTCCTCTGGTTCAGCTCCATTCTAAGCCTGTTCTGAAACTCCTGATCTGCAAAGGCCATACTTTGCATCTGCTTTCCCTGAACAATTGTCTGCATTTCCCTTTGTGCAATTCCAAACTCAGGCCTGTATCCCTCTTCTATGACTTATGCCCTCTCTGAAGCTAAAGCTATCATCAAGGAATTAAACAAACTCAATCCAATTTAATACAACTTCCTTCTCTCCAGCTAATCTCTCTCTTTCCTTTAATCTTTATCCAATTCAATCACAATCACATTGTTTTACGTTAATTCAACAGCTACAGCCTCACTGTCTGGTCAAGACCGCACCATCCCACTGAGGTATCTGCTTTTCTAGACATTGCTGTCTGTCCTTCATTCACCAGGGATTCTTCTTAAATGTTTCAGCCCCTCATAAGCAGCACTCTCCTCAAACTAATCCACAAGCTTTGGTTTGAAACTTCTATTCAAGACCAGTTTTTCTAACTCTAATACAGAGCTGTCCAAAGACTTATTATTATGGATAGAACAGGGCATGGAGACAGAATATATTTAATCATAAAACAAACTAACGCATATTTTTTATTGATGGAGAATGCACCTTTATATGCCACTGATCTTGGACTGTTAACATTTCAGGACAGGCATGGGTCTCTTCAGGCGTGAGCAGAATCCAACACTCTAGATCTTTAAACTTTCTGCGACTTACCAGCCAACCTAAAGCAAGTAGAACAGTTAGCTCAGCCCACAGCTTTGATAAGGGTTCTGGCAGAGACAAGGAGGGAAGGCTGTTACGGGATTCTAGACTTTAAGAGTCAGGATATTCAATTACTCAGTTGACACAGTGAACATCACTACTGCAAAACCACCCTCCTAAACGCAGCTTCTACACAACTCCAGTTCGGCAAAGGCAGTCGTGGTGCTGGTCCCTTGCTGCCCAGCTGACTCACGTGTCCGGGCGAGGGCTGCAGCTTCCTGCCATCAGGATGTGACCCCGTGCCAGTAGCACAGCACATCGGTGCTGCTCCACTCCCTCTGGCCTGCTTGCACTTCCTAATTTTCTTCCTCCAAACCACTACCAGTGACTGCATCTTTCAGTGGGATCTCAACCATCAGATACCTGGCTGTGGATACTGAAGCTCCAGAGGGAAACTTCTTGATCTGGAGGAAAGTTTCAGTTGCACAAAGAGCTGTAAATGTTTTAACTCAGTTTAGCGCGGAGACTGGTGTGAAACAAATGCTCTTCGCCGTTTTTAACCCACTAGTGTCACCTTTTTTTCTGACATAAGTAACAGTAAGGCTGACTAAAAAAGTAACTAAATGAGGATGACCTGAAAAAACTTTACAAGCCTAAGATTCGGTGAATAAAAGTTGAGACATTCAGAAAAACAAAACCCATTAACGAGCAGTGGGTTCTCTAAGACCAGTATCTGAACCCTAGCACTAGATGCAACCATCCCTGGTTTTCAAGCAGACACATCATGTAGTGCTTTGAGCCTGTGAGTGCCCAAGGGTCTTCAAAGAACCCTGAAATGCTGAGTGGAGTTTTTCTTTCTTTTTTAAGCAAAGCACCCATTTTGGAACCTTTAGAATCCTATGTTATTATACTGTAAACATAGTCTTCATAATGGAAAATCTCTACATAGAGTAAGTTACACTGAAGGGCAAATAAATATGTCATGAAGCAACTGTTGCTTATTTAACTACACAAACAGAGCGCAAGCCGTCAGTACTTATATTTTATGGAGTATAAAAAAGAAATATGAGACAATTCTTTCAGCTACTCTGTTTCTTAAATGAACTACAGTCAATCGGAAAAGGAGGAAACCAAGACCTACAACTCATCTTGGATGTCAGCAGTTATCTCCGATGCTCAATTTTTTAAAGTATTTTGTCTACGAATGGCATATTTTCTTCCCTTTAGATGTAGCAGCCATACAGCACCTCAAACGCGACGCTCAGTGATGAAGATCAAAATCACCGTATTTTAATATAAACTGGGGTCGCCATTTGTTAAAGGCTGTGCTCCTCTCACAGCGATCCGAACCGGCCCAGTTCGGGTAGCGATGCCGAGTTCCCGTGTCACATTCCAGGCAATCCCTTCCCATTCCCAATCGCTATTTTTAGGAGCCCACCGGAGGCAAAGGCCCCCCGCCCGCCCCGCAGCCGGGACCCGGGATGGAGTCGCAGCGCCTCAGCTCCGGCTGCCGCAGCGGCACCGCAACCGGCTGCTGGGGCTGCCCGGGGAGGGCCCCCTGGGCCGCGGGGAGCACCGCAACTCCTGCGGCAGCGGGCACCGCCGGCCCCGATGGGGAACCGCCGCCTTGCGCCCGGCGAGGCTTTAAATACGCGTTATCCCCCGGGCCGCGGGAGGGGGGGCGGTAAGACACCGCACCGATGAGGGTCCCTCGCCCCCCGGTCCCTCGCCCCCGCGGCGCCGGCGCTCCCTCCCTCCCCCACCCCCCGCCCGNCGCCTGTCCGCGGGGGGGCGGGGGTGGTGCGGGGCCGCAGAGCCCCGCCCCGCCGAGCCCCCTGCGAGCGGAGGAGATGGCGAGCGTTCCCGCAGAGGGAACTGCTGGGAAATGTAGTTGTTGCGGGAGGGGAGCGAGGAGCAGCGCGGCGAGACGCGGGAGAGGCCGGGGATCAGCGGCAACCCCAGCCCCAGCCCCGCACCGCACCGCCCCGGGGCTGCGGGAACCCCCGCTGCAGAACCCGGGGGAGGGCAGGGCTGGCGGGAGAGGTAGCCGCAGCTTGTCCCTCCCCGCCCTGAATAAGGAATAAGGATGAAGGTTTGAAGGTTTGCTTGGCATAACTAAGCCTCTCTTAGTATGAGTTAACAAATATTGCGAGTTTTTGTTTTTCTAACTTAGCTGACCACAAACAGGGTCCTGCCCAGCTGCAGGGGTACGGTGAGCAGCAGGACAGCTGGTTTTAAACATGCATGTAATCTTGGAGAAGGAACTTATCCGTGAGGAACAAGGGGGTAACATGCATATATATTGTTAAACTAACTGTACCCGGCACGCACATTTGGAGGAGCGATCCCCTCTGCGCCCAGCGCTGCCATAAAGAATCCCTACTTCAGGCACCCCGGCTGTTCAGTCCCGATTTCGCCTTTCCCTGCTGCCCCGCCCCGCCCCTCCCGCAGCGCCTCTCTCCTCGCTGCCGTGTGCGGGTTTTTCAGAGCCGAGCTCCGTTTCGCTTTCCACGACCTTTTCCCCTCCTTCTTTGAACTCCCGCTCCACTAAAAGGTGCTTGAGGAAGGGTCACGGCGCAGTTGCTCGCTCCGCGGTACCGCACGCTGCCCGGGACCGAGCGAGAGGCCCAAGTGCCGCGGGGACCCCGCGCTGCCCGGGCCCCGCAACCCGCCGCTCCTGCCCCGGCAGGGGGACCCCGCGCTGCAGCCCCCTCCCGCACCCCCACCCGCCGGGAGGAGGAGGAGGAAGGGCCCAGCAGCGCAGCGGCAGATGCATCTCGGTTCTGACGCGGGCTGGAGAATCCGGGGTCGCACCCCCCGCGGGAGGGTCTGGCACTGGTTGCAAGGAGACACCGTGAAGAGGTGGCATCGCAGCAACGGGCACCGGGAGCTGCTGCTTATCGTGGTCTGGAAGATGAAAAGAACAACAGCAAAACATCCTCACCCTCTGCAGCTGCCTGAAAGGAGGGTGTGGAGAGGCGGGTGCTGGCCTCTTCTCCCAAGGAGATAACGACAGGACCAGAGGAAATGCTCTGAAGTTGCTGCAGGAGAGGTTTAGGTTAGTCATTAGGAAGAATTACTTACACAGATGATCTTAAAAGGAAGCAATTAGAGGACAGGTGAAGGAAATAAAGTTTTTCACAGATTCCTTCCAGGATATGAAATAACAGTTCAACAAACTGAAGGTGAGAGCAGGACAGGTGTTTGAAGGGCACAGTATTGCATCTGGAAATACATGTCAACTCTGAGGAGAAAGTTGCTAATGAATTTTGCACTGTGCTGCTTAACGCTGCATTAATACACTCCAGGCAAGACAGAATTTTACCTGAAGTATACATTACATCCTCAAGCAGTTGCTCAAACAGCTCACAATTAGCTTCTGAAATTCTGCTGCAGGGTATTGAAAGGACCATGGGTGGAATGGGTGAAGAAAATGAGAAAGTGCTATTTATAGAGAGAAAATTCAGTCCCATAATACGATGCTTCAATCTTTTTTCAAAAGCCATGAATCCCTACACTCCAGGCTGCAGCCAGCCTTCACGACTGTTTTGGTAACACAAAAATGTCCCTGCTGGCCTGGCACTGCACAGCACCTTGGGAGCTCGCGGCGTGTGTGTCTCTCTGTCTTTCTGTCTGTGTGTGTGTGGGGGGGGGTGTGTGTGCCAGCGCCTTCTCACAGACCCTGCTGAAACATCTCCCATCCCTAGAAACGTGCTTGCCACTCCCCTGAGCAAGGAAGAGGATGATCACTTCAGTAAGCCCACTTTTATAAAGAAAGTCCAGGAGATTTTTTCAAGTCCGTTGAACCTGCAGCAGTGTCAGTGCCACACAAACACTACAGCTTCCACGTTTCTGTAACAGCAAAGGTTTGGGTGCTTCATTACTATTGACTCCCCTGCTGTGCACAGGCGTGTGCTGCGGCCAGCATGGGAATCCAGCTCCACAGTTCTCCAACCACCACGCAGGGGAAGCAACAATTAGTGTTTTAATAACTGTTCTTGAATAGAATGTAAAAAAAATCACCTACCCCAGCTTCTCAAATTCACAGAAAGCAAATCAATCAAAAAAATGGAATGCACTAGAAGAAATTCACGTCCCTATGAAGAAAGAGTTCAAACTGCAGTGACACAAGGTGCAGACATAAAGCTGCACCCCCAGATGAAACACGCTGCTGCCAAACCTTGTACCCCAGCACCTACAGGTGTCGTGGCGGGGTGTGCCTGGGGAGCCTGACATTCCTCAGAATCCCTGCCACATACTTTGAAAATACTCATTCTCTTCTCTGGGAGGAAGTCAGAGAGATGGGAAAATGTCCTAAATTGACTCAAATACACAATGGAGTCAGGTTTAGTCTAAAAATAAATTATGACAGAGTAGCCAAAAAATACAATACATGCTTTCCCAGTCCCACTTCTTTGTGATTACTCAGGTTTCTTCATACAATTTCAGCAGAAGAAATCCTAGGAATGCATGTATTTTTTGCATTCTTTAATAAAGCAGCAGCAGAAGGAAAAGGAAGGGAAACGACCGAATCCTCACGGACCATCAGCAGCCTGCAAGTACCGGCCTGCCTGGTTTGCAGGGGAACACCATGTGGTTACTCAGAATGTACCATAATCTGTGATTAAAGAAAATTATTCTATCCAAATGCAGCTACATCATATTAATTGGTTGCCTAGCAATTAATAAATCCCAAATCTGGGGTTAGAGCCTTTTACCAGCTGTGATAATGCAGTACCTTGAAAAAAATAAGAAAATCAAAACGCCACCTTAGCTTGATTGTTCATATTTACATCAACAGAAGGTTTTGCATTAAAAACTTGAAAACCATCTGTACACAAAGTTTCCATGAATAAAATCTTAAATTTGCAAGTTTATTTGAAAATCATTACATTAAATAAAGCAGCATTAAAATCCAACAAACGGGGATGAGGACGAAGAGGAAAATAACGACCAGACATTTGCATCCTGCCCTTCCCACGTGTCTTTTACGCCAGATGAACCTTTGGTCTCAGAGTAACCTGAAAACCCTCCAAATTCTGAGTTCATGTCACTTGACTGGAACAATTCCAGCAGGGCCTGCGCTGGTGAGCTGCGAGACCTTCCCTTCTCTTCAGGCACCAAGAGCCCCTCTGTGCACCTCACACATAACCCCACGTTCTGTTTCTGGGCTTCCCTTTTATTTTTCCCCAGGCAAAGCTTCACTTTCCTGCGCAGCTTCCCTGCGGGTGAGCTGTGCGCGGCGCTGGCAGCTAGCCCCTCCAGTTCTCTGCTCCCAGCACCACCAGCTCCCTCAGCCTCCAAAACTGCGCCGTGCTGGATCTGCTGATGATTATCACACGGATCACGATGTTTCCTGACAAACGTGGGATTGGCATCTGTTTTTTTCAAACACTTTGCTGGTAGAACTACTGTATTATTTAATTTTCGTTTGGGCTGTGATAGGCTTTTGTCTTTTTCAGCAAAAAATGTAACTTGTGTATGAGAATACAACGTGCACACGCCTTCCTGCAAACACTGTATATTCTTTTTATTTACTTCTGCTTCCAGCATGGCTTTACCCAACGGCTCATCAGCGTGACCCAAGTTCTCCGCATACGCTTTCTCCTCTTTCTGAGGGGGCTGTTGTACGAAATTTGACGATAGGAGCGTGTCTCTGAAATCTGCAGCACGGGAGCAATCAGTTTTAGTATTTTCATCATTATTTCTGAGCTTACTTTTCAGTTCTGAGGGCTGTGGCAGGTGCCAGTGCAGAGCTGAGCAGAGGGATGCAGGCAGAGGGGCAGGGCCTGGGCAGCTCCGCAGGGACACGCGCTGCTTCTCCAGCCGCTCCTTCAGCTCATCTGGTCTAGTTATTTTTCCAATCATAGGAGAAAAATATCCTGTACTACATTTTGTCCTGGAATTAAATTGTTTAAAATTATTAACAAACACTTGAAAGAAACACAGGTAACACAACTCCACGTGCAACTGGTTCTAGAAAAGCAACTGCACTGACAGAGCAACTTTTCTTTTTTGCATTTAAGGAAGGCTCTTCAGGGCGGCACACACTGCTTCTACAGGAACAAGAATGCCTTCATTTGAATTCAATGTTTTCCTATTGATTCTTACAGCTCAGAAAATTGTTTTAAAAATACATGAAGCAACCTAGTATTTCAGTAAATCTCAGTTACCGGTGGCGTTCAGAACAAAAGCAGCCAGTGAATATAACATGATGACTACAAATGCTTACAAATATTCTATGATACACACACACAAAGGCAGCATAATTATCTATGCTTTTCTCGACATAGTATTTCAAACCTGTCCACTCAGTACTTTTAAACCACCAAAGGAATAAAGGCTTGCTTTCATTAGGGTATCAGCTGTTTGACTGGAATTGCATTTCCTTTGATTTCACTAAGAATATCTTTATTTATTCAATACTTCTTTTCCTTTGTAAAGAAATTACAAAGTTATTGCTTATCTCCTGACTCATTTGCTAACAAATCAGAGCAATCTTGAACTGAATTACTCTTCCAAGTAATGAAGACACTGATGCCTACAGGCCGAGACGTGGAACAAGTCCCTCTCTCCCATTTAAGCTTTTGAGCTACGAAGAAAGGAAAATCTGCTTTACTTGTCCAGGACGGGCAGGACAGGAGGCAAAGAGGCTGAGAGTACAGGGAGGAAGACCCAGATTAGGCTCGGAAGTTTTTCCACCAGCAAGGAGATCAGATTAACCCAGAAGGACATCGTTTGCTGGTTTTCGGCCACTATGAATATCAGAAAGTTTTAGAGCAAGATGTCCAGACATTGCTCTCCTCCTGTCAGCAATTCTTTTACTAGAGTAGATCCTGCTTCTCTGAAACTGAAGGACAGGCAGGACAACTTTTGGCAATTCCTTTGAGTCTCATTTTCCTGTGATGCCATCTACACTTTTTAAATTTTATTTAGTTCTTCCTAATTTATGTTTCACAGAACTGATTTGCCAAGTGCAATTCCACTGTAAATTTCAGTGATTTATTTCAGACTGAAAAATATTAATTTATTCTGTATCAGATCCAGAATTTCAAAACTAAGTATCTTCCGTTCAGTGCCTCAGCTCAGAGGCTTTAGAATTTAGTTAAACAAGTAACTTACCTTTTTATTTTTTTTGCATCATCTTTGTATTCAACAAACTCATAAACAAATTTTGAGATTATATCATCAACAACTTGATACTGTGTGCTCTGTGCAAAATTTCGGTGCTGTTCACTGTCAAGATGCTGGAATTAAAGAAAAAACATGGAACACATTTAATGCTGCAGCTGCCAACACACACCTCGACAGGGTATTTACCTACTGCTCCACATCATTCATTCATTGCCTCTGTCTCTGAGACATGAGCCATTTGTGTCTTCAGCTACCACAGAGGCAGCAATCAAGAATTAGAACCTACAATGGAATAACATCCCCACTTGCTGCTTTTTAGGGCAAATATTCAGAAATCTTTTAAGACAAAAATATATTAAGCCAGCAAGTAGAAACCACTGTCGACACCACAGAGATCCGTCTGTAGCAAAGCACATATATGACATCTCACATACTGTTTGCAGATCTTCATATTTCTTGCCACAACATTCACAATATCCTCTCTTCTTTTTGTCCTTCTGAGGGAGCTGAACAGGAGTCCCACAGCCCTTGTCGCTATTTATTTTGTTTCTGTTAACAGAGAAGTTGTATTAATGAGTCCTCAGCATGGAGCTGAGCTCTGCACCAACCTCTCGCGTGTACGTTTGTCCTTATTCCCCTAACTGAAAAAAACCAACCTACCTCTCTACTTCCCCTCAAACCATTTACATAGTTATTTACATAGTTAGTCAATGCTGAGGAGAATCAAAGAGAAAAAATACGCACTAATTAAAAAAAACAAGCCAGGCAGACCCAGGGGAACCATGTGTAAAGCACCCAGGTTGGTACAGATGTGCCACCACCACTGACTCAGCGCAACAACAGCTAAACAAAAACATCTCCCTTCACAAATCCAAGGACATACTGAAGTCTCTGTGCAGAGCTGGTAAAAGGTTTGCTAAAATCAAAACTGGAAAGGTATCCACCTTTCATCTCTGGAGAGTTAAAGCAGTATTTGCAGTCTCATTTCTATAAATTAGATTTTATCAACAACGTGCACTCTTTATCAACAATAATTTTTGCACTGTGACTAAACAGAACTGCTTTATAAACTTTAACTGCCTACATTAGCATCATACTGACAAATACCAAGTTTGAAGAAATCCACTTCCTATTAAATACTTACTGGATGGTATCCAAGGTGAGGACAAAGAAGAAATCAGTGGCAGAAAGGAAAAAGTACATTTTATGCTGACCCACAGTGACAGAAGGCGGTCACATTTTTTGCTGTGTGCATCTGTATGTCCAAAAAAAGGACTAAAGCAGGAGAGAGAGGGTACAGAAAGATTGACAGACACCAACAGTTACAGTGCAGCAAGTACACCAGCCGAGACACAAATATTAGTATTAAATATCACACAAAATTAGAAACAGAGCAATTATTTTAGAAAACAATCACTTTAGAATTATTTTAGAGAACCACCAGCTCTGTCCACACCTCAATAACAAGTTTTCAACAAACCTTTGCTTAGACTGAACTTGCTTTTGGCCAGAAGGATGCTTCTTGTCCACCTCAAATGGACTGTATGGTTTTGGAACACAGTAGTTCAGAACTGGGAAACTGGGTAGCTGCAGATAAAATGGTCGGTAGTGGCTGCATTAGACAGAACAAGTGCATTAGAACCACGAGAAATAGGAAAAGGAGTTTATAGCACAAACTACAGTCAGGTCAAAGATCGTGAAAAAGTGTTTCACTTTTACACATAACGTAGACAGAATGCTAAGCCAGGTAAGCATGCTACAGTAAGTCCTTCTTTCCTTCATATAAATTTGCTACTTTCTCAAAACACCTTTACCTTGAGTTTTCACAGCAGTTTTCCACATTCCCCGGGTATGGCTTTCATGCCCATTTGTTGTTGAGAGTTGCAGGACCGATAAAACAAAGCACAATTTGGATGGCAGTGCAGATTCCTGAGCAGATGCAGCCGTTCCTTACACCCAACACATTACCTCTTTTTTTCCATGCTACCATTTTCTTCCTTTTTGACAAATTTTAATCATATCACCATTCAAAATAGAATTTTCATTTTCCAGAAAGACAGTTCATAGAATGGTACAGGTTGGAAGGCTGAAAATACCAGATTTCATGCTACTGTGGATATTGAAATCAGATTAGTAGTTTTGGGGTTTTTTCCTTTTAAAAATAAATTATTGAACAGGAAATTAAAACCTAACTACCAGGGACTGTAACAGCTTCCCTTTCCTTACATCTGAACAGTCTCTGCAGGAGATCTGTATCCAGTCGGGACTGCAGGACTGGAATTTAGTATATAAAGTTTTATCGGCCTTTTGGGCTATAGGACGTCAAAGTTCAAAGCCTCCAGATTTCCCTTCAATTCACACAGCAGACAGTAACCCAGAGAGCACAATACAGACGACCTACATATTAACTTCCCACTCCCATCACTTATTACAAATATTCCCTGCTACCACACAGCCTGCTCAGTCTCGTTCAGTGGCTCAACACAGACACCTCTCAGAGCACACAGAGCCAAGGCTGTATTGCACTGTGAGAGGACAGTCTGCCTGGCACCTCCAGTCAGGAAGGTGAAGGAAATTGATATCTGAATGCCAGTTCCTCAAGGCATAGGAAACGTCTCTGAATCACAGAGTTTGAGAACCACATTACTGAAAGCATGAAGAGAACACCTACCGACTTCTATCTTCCACCTTGACAAATGGATTTTTCAGCCCACCTGCCCAAGGGGGAGAAAAGGAAATTAAGATAGAAATACTTTTCTTCATTTAGAAAGCTACTCCAGTCACTGAATAAATGAGCAGACATTAGTTTAGAAGTTCTCATGTGCATGTTTTGACAAATTCTTGATTCTCATGAAGTTTACACACAAATTAGAATAACAGCAGCACACTTGACTAGATGAGAACTGCATTACATTCTCTGTAGCATTCAGAACATAAAACAAAACAAAAAAAACCTCTACAAATAATCAAATACTTACTTCTTGCCTTCGGAGCAGTAACCTGTTTTCCCTATTGAAAAAAAGAGAGAAGGTGTAAAATCCATGTGAATGTTATTCTGCATTTTACTGAAGATTTAGCTACAGCTAATTTTAAGTTAGGAGGGTCTCCCCGTGTTAATCATGACTTCATACAGTCACAGTGAAACTTGCAGAAAACTAAGCTCATTAGTATTTCAGAAATGTGGTGACACATTTCACAGAGCATTATTTATTTCCACACTGCAGGAAAACTACAAGTGTTCTCCTTGAGATGTTTCAATTTATTTTTCCTAAAGCCAAAACCAAACAAAAACCCCACACAGGTAAATTTATTCACTTACTCTGTCTCTTCCCCTAAAATAGCTTGCCATGGTCGAAAGTTCATTCTTAAAGACAGGTAACGTTTTTACAACACTTTATAAATGCTAATTAAGTACAGGCTGTAGAAAGCCACCAAAACCTGCAGAGAGCAACATCCACCAATTAAAACAATTCTTCTGATTTGAATGGATTTACACAGGTTGCCTTTTTTTTTTTTTTTTTTAAAAATAATTAAGAATGAAGATAAAAAGGAGTATTTTTTCTTCAGGAAAGAGTAGAGTCCAAACTCAGGCACTGGCTGTCAGCTATAATTCATTCAGGTAAGTGTACAAACACACACTGCATGGGGTACCTGTGCATTCCAGAGCAACTACAGAAGCACACAAGCAGCTAAAATAATGCCAGTGTCTCGCTATGTCATACACTGAAACACGGAGAAATCGGGACCTTCACATGTCAGCTGCACATCATCACAGAACAGCTGAAAGATCCATCACGCCCTTCAAAAGGCTAAGAAGGAAGAGATGCAGAGTTGAGCAACTGAAAATAGCCCCTAGAGACAGCTGCTTCAGGAAACATAACTGTGATTCTTCAAAATAGTCCATCAAAAGGAAAGGGATTCTAATCACTGTGTCATAGGAAAAACTGTACTGAGGCAACTTAAGCACTACAAAATTTTTAAATTATTTATTATTTTTGAGGCAGGTCAAATGGAAATTTCAGACAGTTCAGACCTTCTGATTCCTGGATCTCCTTTGCAAGAGCAAAGAGCTACACATTATTTAATCAATGCTACTATGGAATTTATTGTTGAACAATGCTGAAACGCATAGCTAATACTTTTTTTTTCAAAGGTGGTTTTTAAATCAGTTCATAAAACATAGTAGTCTGAAAAACTGAACATGAGCAAGACTTTATAAAAGTAAAATCTGTAACCTTCACAGTAGCTAGTATTTAGTACACCCATCTTTTCCTCAGTTAATTAACCATTATCACATTGCATCAAAAGCAGCGTGACCAGCAGGGCACGGGAGGTGATTCTCCCCCTCTGCTCTGTGCTCCTGAGACCCCACCTGGAGTCCTGTGTCCAGCTCTGGAGTCCTCAACATAGAAAGGACATGGAACTGTTGGAACAGGTCCAGCGCAGGGCCACCAAGATGATCAGAGGGCTGGAGCCCCTCTGCTGTGAGGACAGGCTGAGAGAGCTGGGGCTGTTCAGCCTGGAGAAGAGAAGGTTCCAGGGAGACCTTGGAGCAGCCTTCCAGGATCTGATGGGTGCTCCAGGATAGCTGGGGAGGGACTCTTGGTCAGGAAGTCTAGTGATAGGGCAAGGGGGAATGGTTTTAAATTGGAAGAGGGGAGATTTAGATTGGATAACAGGAAGAAGTTCTTTCCTGTGAGGGTGGTGAGGCACTGGAATAGGTTGCCCAGAGAAGTTGTTGATGCCCCACCCCTGGAAGTGTTTAAGGCCAGGCTGGATGGGGCTTAGAGCAACTTGTTCTGGTGGGAGGTGTCCCTGCCCAGGGCAGGGGGGTTAGAACTTGATGATCTTTAAGGTCCCTTCCAACTCCAACCATTCTATGATTCTATGATCACAGTTAACACAGCACTTCACAAACAGCAAAGAATCACTTACCACATCTTTAAAAGAACTGCCTGCTCTTCTTGTTAGGTAGAGCTCCTTTTTCTTTTGTTCAATGTAATTCCTAACATCTGGCAAAAAGAGGGAGAACTTATTCTGTTGAGTTTATTTGTGTGTATTTGAAGCAATATGTTATTATTAATATTTTTAATTCATCAAAAGAGTAAGTGAACGTAGTAAGTGCAAGTTAGGCTTCATCAAGCAAAAATACTTACCATCAATATGAAGTATCTTCACTCCCCAGCTCAAAGCGTTGGACAGTATGCTACCAGAGGGGATTAAGTCCTGCAAACAATGAATTATATTAATAATTTTAAGCAATATATGGTAGATTATGTAAAACAATTAAAAATGTATTTCAACATGTAATATGAAAGCTCAGATCAAAGCGCAGATGCTTTGCTCCTTGCCAAGACTATCATTCTCAACTCATTTTTCCATTTCTGCATCACAGCACTTGGCCATCAAAAGACTGTATTTAACCTTCCACAAAGCCAAAACTGCTCTCTATCGGCACATTTTATAATGACTAAGATTTGAATCTTAGAGAAGTAAATTTATACATTTAATTTAACTTCATAAGCACCTCTCAAATTCTAGCCATACCAGCAATCCTGACAAATTCTAACACTGGTCACAAGTCTCCACAGACTTTCAATTCTTCAGGCAGGAACCGTGACCTGATGGTTTTATGGAGGACAGTGCCTTGACTTCTGCCTGAGCATTCCACAAGGGAATTCTCTCTTAGACCTCTAAGACCACTCTTACTACTACTTGTTTTGTAGAAGAGGAAAAGCAAAGGTTCTCAAGCACAAAATCAAGGATTACTTGACTTACCTGCTCTTTGATTGCTTTTTCAACTAAAGATTTTCCTCTGCTCATGCGTACCTATATTAAAACAGCAACACATTTGTAGCAAGTTAGAACTCATTCCAAAATAACAAAAGGTAAGACAATTTACACTGTTGCTAACAAATACCTAATAAATACCTATTTTAGCTACGATAGTCTTTTTTTTTACTGTACATCTTCCCCAGAAGGTTAGGGCTGACACAATCTGGGTACAATCTGGGGGGGTGGGGGTGGAATAAAAGAAAAAACCCAACCAACCAGTAGTCATTTTCAGCCAAAGCAGGTGACTGCATGGCTGAAAATGTTAGCTCTGGAACAAAAAAGATGGTCGGAATAATGAGCCAGTGGCACATGCCAAAAAATGAGGCTCCATCAGCTGGACTTGTGCCAAATTAAGCCAACAGTCATTAATATCACCACAGCCCCCACCTGTCACCAATGCATCTCCTTTTGTACGGCACGCTGCTTGTTCATAAGGAGCACGCCTTCACCTACCCAGGGTAGCTGCAAAACAAGGTCATCACACGGATGGGATGCACAGGCCAGCCCACAGACTGGTCACAGTCCTGTTCCTAAGTAAATACCACGTTACTAAGTACAGCTAATCAGCTCCAGCTCTGTTTAGAAAGGAGGCAACACTTGCCCATGTTAGAAACTTCACATAAACCTGCACAAATTCAACTACTAACTGTCCTTATTAATGTGATTCTCTAAAAAAGAGCTCAGAAGAAGTTAATATTCATAATGTTTGACTTTGATTATTTCCTTGAACTGGTATCAAAGAGTGCTTCTGTAGATATCTGCATTAACACAGCAGCCAGACATGAACAAGCTGTGAGGCTCAAGTGAGGGGAGCCGGGGGGTGCGGCTCTGCCAGCCCATCTGAACCGACCCCGCCGCCGAACCAGCAGGGGCAGCGGGCACCTGTAAGGCAAGAACGGCGCATTACAAGACACTGTAGTGTAGTCTCCTTCTTTGCAAAAGAGGTTCCTTTAACCAATTAGTTTTTGCAACTGTGCTTCATTCGTTTGAGGTAGTTAAGTTTACCAAGTTAGCCCAAACTAGTTTAAAAGTATGTTTGACCTGGTAAAAAAAAATAATAAAAAGCCCCAAAACCTTATCCACTCAACAAACTGTTGTGATATTTAGGAAAACAAATAGGAGAAAAAAATGTAAGAGCAGAGCATACCCCACGGGTTGTACCTAATTTGCAGTACAATTACTAAGAAACTTACGGTATCTCCTGTTTTAAATGAGCTGGAATCAGGTTGATCTTTTCGGTTGCCAGGACGAGGTGAACTGTTCCCCCCATTACATGCAGATTCTGGGCTCGGAACGGGAGAAATCTGACCAAGAGCCGGTGCAAATTTTGCCTCCTTTTTATTAGACACCAGATAGCTGATATCCTTACTAAGAAAGCTCTCCACTCTCTAAAGATAAAAGATACAAAGTAAATAATTATTTCAGGATGCTAAATGCATGCACTCATTCAATGCCAAATACAGACAGAAGCACTTAGCTGGGAACTGCGTTATTCCTTGCCTCTGCCACAGTCTCAGACAGGCCTCTTGATTTACAAGTGTTAGTTTCACAAAAACGCTCAGCACTCCTCTGAGCTCACAGTAGTTTTGCCAAAGCAACATTCAGAATAGCTAACAATTTAGGCAGAGCCCTTTTGCTTCTGTGGTTAAGGGGTGTTCAATACTTTAACTGCCAAGATTCCCCTAAGATAACTCAAAATATTCAACTTTAAAGTCGATCAAGCAACTGAGTTGTTTCTGCATTACTATGATACCCTTTATTTGCTTGTGTCAAAGTGTTTCTTCCAAAGAGAAGAGAGAATTAGGAAAATAAAAGGTATGAAGATGCTTTTAAAATTTGCAATTTAAATAAGAGAATTTAAAAATACTAATGTAGTCTGGCCAGACTCACTGCAGGTACTGACTTTCCGGAAGCACACACAAAACACTTACTCTAATCTCTTCCAGGTTCAGTTGAACACCTTTAGTTGTAGCATGTAAGTCTGCCAATGTAGTCAGAAGCAGCAGAAAAAAAATAAATCACTTCTAACAATGAAACTGACTAAATTTGGATAAAATGTTAAGCAAATCAACAGCCAACTGAAACCGAACCTTTATATTAAAATACTTTTTTTACAGTTAGCAAAGCTGCTTCTAGGAAAAAGCACAAAAGAGTTTGTTGATAAGCTTATTGTTTGTATTAAACATTAGACAAACATAAAAAAATAAAATCCCAGCACATATAAAATATAAATAACATTAAAATGCAGTCACAAAGAACACAGAAAAGTGTTCTACATGAACAGATTTTCTTCTAGTTTCATAAAGGTATCTGCTCATTAACTTACCCCTCCGAGCTCTTTGAGGTCCTTCCCTATTTTTTCAGAGATCACATTTGATGGAATATCGAGGTAAAACACCTTCCCAGTGAGTGGCTTATATTTAAGTTTCTCTGGTTTTCCTGTATCTTTTTTTACATTCTTCAGGGAAGATCTTATCTTTTCTGGTTTTGCTTGCATTCCACCTGTTGAAAAAAGAAAAGGGAATTTAAATAGGACTGTATTTTATGAACTGTGTTTATTTTTGACTTTTTAAAAAGGAGAATTCCTAAATCACAGAAACAGACAAGGCAAGCTTTCATACAATATTGGACTTCTAAAAAATAGCTGTAGTGAAACACAGATGTCGAAACCAAGACATTAATAATAAAACCATGTATAGTCCTTCAAACTTTCTTCTTAAAATCCTAGCCTAAAATAGACTCTTTATTTCAGTTGCTGTAAAACACCATCAGTTTTCTGGGAAGTATTAGAATCATAGAATGGTTGGAGTTGGAAGGAAATTAAAGATCATCCAGCTCCAACCCCCCTGCCATGGGCAGGGACACCTCACACCAGAGCAGGTTGCTCCAAGCCCCATCCAGCCTGGCCTTGAACCCCTCCACGGATGGGGCAGGGTCTCACCACCTTGGAAGAGAACCCTCTGGGGAGACCTTAGAGCCCCTTCTAGTCCTGAAAAGCCCCATTTAGGGACTCTAAGGTCTCCCAGGAGTCTCTTTTCTAGGCTGAACCCCCCAACTCTCTGGCCTTGAACCCCTCCAGGGATGGGGCAGGCACAGCTTCTCTGGGCAGCCTGAATCTAGGAGAACAAAAGAATTAGAGAAATAGGAAAGTGAGGCAGCTTAGGTGGGTGTAACTGACTCAGAAGCTAAAAAAAAAAAAAAAAAAAAAAAGAAAAAA